>CAWUPM010001005.1:419632-578632 GCA_963924295.1 Dioctria rufipes | reverse complement strand
ATTAAGTGGCCTAAGTTGTTTTGATTGTTTTACGATAATTAGTGAAATTCATAATTTTTTTTCTTTACTCTTTTTCTCTTCCATATCTAGTAAATTAATATTATCGAATTGATTTACATTTCAACATTTTATTTTTGTTTGATTTTGTATTATAAGAACATAAAAGTGTAAATTGTTTTATTTTATTATAAGCATAAAGCATATCGTGTGAGTGAAGGTTTGCACGTAGCTAGTAAGAATAATCATAAACAGTGATTCTCATTTCGTGCGAAAAGTTTCCAGTGTTTTAAAGTGAAGTGTAACTCAAGTAATTACTATATATGGGTGAATATTTCAATAGGCTGATATTCTGTGTTTAGGCATTTTTAACATATACAGAATAAAAAAATAAATAAATTTCCTATTAAACTTGTTAGTCAAATATGTGTTTTAATTAGAACGAAGTAGAATATTATTAAAATATTTTCGCAGATTTAGAGAAAATATAACTTAAATACGAAAAAGTCATTACCATGTCATGTTTCCATGCGTACTTATAGGTATAAAAAGTTGTTCCATTATTTTTCATATATTAAATTACAAAAAAAAAAAAAAAAAATAGTGCATATTTTATGTAAAATTAGGCGTGCCCCATCATTTTTTGTAATTTCCGTGACCAAAATAAAAGAGTAAAAAAAAAAAATCTTGGGAGTTGAAACATGTTCCATCGTGTTTACAGTTGGAATGGTATTTTAGTAATTTTCCATGACAGCTTGTTTTACTTAGAAAAAGTTAGTCTCGCGAAATATTCCGAAGGGAAAATTTTTTAAAGATTTTGTCAAGTGAATTTGTAATTACCGTGGTAAGTATTATTTATTTATTTATAATATCATTAAATTAAATATCATTTCTAAGAATATTATGTGGTGTAGTATATGTAATTTTAGATTAATCTAACATTTTATTAACATTTTATAGCAAAAATACTTCTTTATTTGTAATTTCCGTGTTGCCATTTCCATGTTTTCCCGTGCGTACACGGTAATTACACAAAGACACGGAAATTAATTTTTCATGAGTTTTCGCTTGTAAACTGTTTGGAATGTATTTTGCAGGTTTTTGTATACTTTCATGATGCCTTCAAGAAGTAAAAAAGGAAAACCCGATTAAAAAAAAGGCTGAAGACAAAAAACAAAATACGAGCAGAAAAAGAAAAAGAACGTCGTAGAAAAATTAAAGAAGATCCTGTAAGAAATGCTCAACAAAAATATATACATATATATATAATATATTAAAAAGAAAGAAAACAAGGTAGTAAAAAGTATAAAGATATGACAAAATGGGAGCATCGAATACAAGGAAAAGGTGGAAAATTAATGTCAGGAATCACAGAAAAAATAAAGCAGAAGCGAAAAAAATGAAGAAGCTGAAGTTCGGTTCATATAATATAATATTCCACCATTATCATCTTTAAATCAAGAAATTTTGGTTCCTGACACAGTAGATGTCGTAATTCCAAGTGATCAGCCCGATTTTGAACCATTTCGTCCAATATTACATCGAACTAGCAATAAAAAAGTAGATTTATTATCCAAAATTAATAAGTTAAAAAAAAATAACGTACTGAAAAATATGGGTGGATACAAAAAGTTAAAAAAAAGAAGATGCTATAAAAAAAAATAAAGCAAAATTAATATATTTAAGGAAACAGAAAAACGTACTAAATTGAAAAACAAAAATTTGGAAAATCCTTCTCCAAATACTTGAGTACTAATAATATGTTCGTCCAGCCCGAAAGTTGTCAAAAGACTTTTTTTTCTGAAGCTTTGCAGGAACAATTGAAATATAGTTATAATAAGGTAACTAAAAATAGAGAGAAAAAAATTCT
The DNA here is from genome assembly GCA_963924295.1 of Dioctria rufipes. Lineage (NCBI taxonomy): Eukaryota > Metazoa > Arthropoda > Insecta > Diptera > Asilidae > Dioctria > Dioctria rufipes. The sequence goes on along the minus strand of CAWUPM010001005.1, from coordinate 576,765 downwards.
TCAAAACATACTAGCAGGAAAGATAATAAAAAATACAAGCAATTAACAAGCAATCGTTGTATAATAACCAATTGGAGTTACAAAAATGCCTAATATGATCGTGCCGAATTATTGAATTATCAAAAGAAAAAACAGGAAATCAAACTATTTTTCGAGCCGGATATAAATAGCTGGATGTGTGCAGGTATGTTACAAAATTTAAAGAAACACAACAAAAAAGTATCTTGACGAACACACTAAAAAAATTACAGAATTTATAATTGAACATGCTGATTCACAAGTTAGCTATTCATTTTTTGTAAGAATCGTCCTTTCTGGATAAAAGAAATGGAAGTTTCAGAAAGAGATACGTGCAAATGTGTAAAACTCGCAAAAAATTGAATTACTGATTAATTCGATGCACAAATTTAAAATTATTGAACAATGAACAACCAGTAATGTTTTGAAAACAATTTGTTGCTCGGATTTATCAGAAAGCTGCCTTTTCCATACTTGTAACAAGTGCAGCAATAATAATATAACTTTTAATAATTTTGATGATTCTAAAAATGGTGAATATTATAAATGGCAGCTTATTAAAAGCAATTATATTGATATTAAAACGAAAAATGAAAAAAATTGTATCCAAAATGTCAAAACAACTTAATTACAAACCATTAAAAGAAATTGTATTAGAATTTCAACAAAATTGGACTCCATTTTAAATCATCTAGGAAGAGTTGACCATCAGCACCGTGAAATTGAAAAATTAAAAGCAAATTTGCAACGAAATGAGGCATTAATTCATATGGATTTCAGTGAAAATTATAGCTTAAAACATGCCGAAGAAACACAATCGTTTCATTTTGGTGGGTCTAAGCAGCAAATATCACTGCATACAATTGTTGCTTATACAAAAGTTAATGAAATAATTAATAAAAAATGTTACTGTACCTTATCGGAATGCTTAACACATGGCACATCAGCCATTTGGTGCCGCCTTCCACCAATATTGGAAAATTTACCAGACGAAGTGAATGCAATACATTTTTTAAGTGATGACCCTGCAACCAAATATAGGAATAAAACAATGTTTTATATTCTTGGGGTTCAACTCCCATTGTTATTCGTAAAATTGAATAGTTTTTCATGGAATTACCTTGAAGCTGGTCATGGTAAAGGAGATGCAGATGGTGTTGGAGAACTGCAGACCGATATGTTGCACAAGGGAAAGACATATCAGATTTTAATACACCTGTAAATGTAATTCAAGAAAATTGCCCAAAAATAAATATCTACAAAATTTTCCAAAATGATACTGAAAAATTTGATAAGAAAATTTATCTCACCGAAACCAAACTATTTATCGGTACTATGAAGGTTCATCAGGTAAATATATATATATCAGAAAACTAATTTAAAAAAAAAATAAAAATTAAGCTGCTAGGTAATTTATCATCACCAAAGAAATTGTGGCTAAGATCTTTAAGCTGTTTCGAATGCAATCCATTATGTATTCATTATCAACTAGGTATTTTAGATTTTAATGATAATTTCGGCAAAACAAAAAAATCTATTAAAATTTAGAGATGTATATAGTTCAGATGAAAATTTCACTGAATAAGAATTATCAGTAAAAGATATACCACGATTACCTATAAAAGCGAACACAAAGGCTGGTATTTATATGATTGTTTCAATTGACGGTCAAACAGCAAAAAAGAAAAAAAGGTATAACACGCTGCTATTTGTCAAACAGACCTGGAAGATGACGATGTTAAAGTAATGTATTTTAAAAAATGTAATAAAAAAAAGGAGAACCAGCTTTTTAGTTTAAATCAAGATGATGCCTGTTATGTCAATTTTAACCAAGTTGAAGAAATATCACCATATCCAAATATTGAACAACGTGCACATCGTGTTTTTTATAAATTCCCCAAAATAATAGACGTTTCATAATACCTATTTTGAAATTAATTTTTTACGTACTACATATATTGATTTTGCTAAATTTTCTTATAAAAAATCAGTTTATTTTTTGTTATTTTTCTTTAATAAAATTATTTTTCTGTAAAGTTCTAATCTTTTGTGCGAAAAATGTAATGCCCATGCTATATTCTAATTTTCGTGACGTATATTTGTCATTTCCGTGGAAACATGTCATTCCCGTGGAAAAAAAATCCTTAAATATGATAAAATTATATGGACGTTTATGGTAACTTGTTAACTAAATAATTATTAACCCAAATGAACAGAAATTAAAAATAATTTAAACAATTTAGCGTGTAGCCATTTTGATGTATAAAATATAGCCTTTGAAATATTCAACCATATGTCAGTGGGGAGAAGTAACATTCTAACGAGCGAAGAATTGTTACGAGTTAAGGATCAGGAAACGGAACTGGAAACCAGAACGCGGGAATTGAAGGAGTGTCAGTTGAAATTACAACATTACCCAGAAGAGCATCAAACAGATGTATTAATGAAAAGACTGCCGAGTGAAGACGTAAACCAAGTTCTGTAGGAAATAAATGAGGCTACAGTGAAAAACACAAAAGGAAGAAACCTTAGATTTGGTAATAACATCTACTTTTGAAGTTATCGGTAGAATTGAGAGAAAAGCAGATCAAAATAAATGCAAGCAAAAGCACAGGAAAGACAATTGTAGAAGGCAGAAAAAACTGCCACCTGGCTAGAGCAGGAATTAGGAGTCATACCATTACATCAAGAAGAGGTTCGAGTTAGATGGATTTTTATGGAGTGGTCACCGAAAAATTAGATATTTCACGAACAGCATCGAAAAGAGAGGGCAAGTTCGGACTCGGAGAAATCGGGGAAGTTGAAGAGCAGAATTTAGCAAAGACGGGCGGAGGACAAATGTTGAAAGATAACACTTTACAGATCACAATACACTCAGAGAAACTAGTCAAGAAAACCGTGGCCGACGTTTACGATAAAATCATGGATTTGGTGTCCAGATATATACCAACATTTTCCGGAGAAAGGTCACCCAAGCTGGCAAAAGAAGTTCGTAATATTTTTAGCTGCTAAGAAGATCTTTATGGTCGTTGAAGGCCGAGGAACAGCCAATCTTCATTAAATGTGTAAGATATTTGTTGTTAGACGACGCCTATTATCTAGTAAGTTCCGAGGAGTCGACGATTTCGAGGCATTGACGCAGACTTTTTAAATGCCAATATGCCAAGAAAATATTACTGCGTCACTACCTAGCAGCTCTGTAGATGGGCAACCGGAAGCAAAAACTCTCTATGGCCAATTTTGTAGAACATCTTACCATTATAGATTACACCGCCATTTGCGTGAACACATTTTTAGCAGAGAATAATAATCAGCAAGAGGGAAACGGGATGTGGCTGCTCGGGGCACATCCTGCAGCTGCCTTCCACTAACAAAATTAGATACCAGATATTCGGTCAATAGAAGTCGACATTGGACTAGAAGGTAAGCTCATATTGTTGGTGGATACAGGATCCATCTGCAATTTAGTTAAGGTAAATAGCATAAGGACCCATTCACCGATACAAAACTATAATGTATCCTGATGGGAGGGCTGTTTGGAGCTCATCAAAGTACAATTGGAATTTGGAAGGCATATTTCACTTAAGTATGGGTAAACAAGAATACGAATTCCAGATAATACACAACATAGACTCAATACTAGTTGACAGAACGGAGTTTCTCAAGGATAAAGCTGCTATCGACTGTATTAACAGAAAATTGTCAATAATAGGAAGAGAAAAATCGAATCTCGAACTTGAAAGATGTGATAGGTAAGGCACGAGCAGACTCGGATGTTATAATTATGTGTTTGAGCAATGCAAGCTACATCAATGACGAGGTGGAAGTCGAAAAAGAGCCAAACACTCAACAGTATACTGAGAAGAAACCGCATGGACAACATAGAAGAGAAAATACTTTGGCGGCGGGTCTTTGCGCAAATGTGAAGCATGAATGTAATTTGGGTACAGAGGAGACCTTGGTAAGGTTTCCAGAAGGATTTTGAGGGAAAAAGCAAATTCAGGATGCAGCTGGAGCAGAAGCTCGAATATGCGGAAAAGCCCCAACTTCTAAAGAGGGCAATATAACCACCTCTTATCCACACGAGCAATTAAAGTGAGTCCATATTACAGCTGGAACCAAGAACAGAGCAATCGGTAAGAATCCATGTCGAGTGCGAGGACGAGCTTGTGTGCGTGGCGGAAGAGATTATCCCCGAACTTCCAACATAAGCTTGAGAAGTTGGATAGGTATTCAGTGCAGCCGCTGAGATATAGGATATATGCGGTAAGTCGTTCCCAGCAAAGATTCTGAAGCAATTACTAGTACTAACGGAAGATTTAAATTTGAATAAAGAGAAGTAATAATAATAATAATATTATTTATTGCAGAAAAGTACAATAAAACAAAAGTCTTTACTTTAGTACGTTAATCAAAATAAAATAAAATTCAATATCAAACAATAAGAGCGTTAGAGATGGGGGGGGGGGGGGGGGTTAGTGAGAACCACAATGAAAAAATAAAAAATAAGATTACAGTAAAAAGAAAAGAAGCATACAGAAGTTACTAAGAAGATAACTCAAAAGAAAAGAAATAATTCAAAGTTATTCAAAATGTCCCAGAACCGCAAGCGTACAGAATCATATTAACTAGGACTCAGAAAATCATTGATCAAGCGCCTCAAAGAAGCCACCGATCTTGTACGCTGAATCGCAGGTGGAAGTGTGTTCCAAACGCGAGTTACGTAGTTACAAAGAAAGAACTATCAAGTACTGAGTGTTTAAAGCGGGGTAAAACCAGATTCAAATGTCTTTCACTGTGCATATAATTAATAAAACCGAAAAGGTCCAGAGAGCAATCAACGATTTTATTCCTAAAAGGAGTAATGTGGTCAAATCTGCGCAAACCAAAAGCCAATCTATTACATTCATTGAAAGCTACTACCAGTTTTCGCTTGCGGGTGGCATCTAGTCGAGGGAATATCAGTGATCCAAATGTAAAGTGAGGTAGTAATAGCGACCTAACCAGATTTATGCGCATAGTGGTCGGAGGAATATTGGCATACAACCAAAGCCGTCTGCGTATTTCATAAACTTTGCCAGTGATCACCTTAACATGGTCACAACAAGTCATACTGGAATTCAAGAATGAACCTAAAGTTTTTACCCGACATACAAAGGAACTAGGATAGCCTTCTAGGAGAACATATGGTAGGTGTGAAGGGTCGAGGGTGTATCTGTATAAGGGCAAGGCCACCGGCTTAGTGGGATTTAATGAAAGGCCATTGATGACAGACCACCTGTGAATTCGTTCTAAATCCTTATTCAGTCTACTAACGCAATCATCCTATGGAACAACTACGATATAGTTGGACATCATCAGCATACATATGAACTTTGCATTGTGAAACTACAGTTAGTAGATCGTTGATGAACAAACTAAATATAAGAGGGCCCAATATAGATATCCCTGAGGGACGCCACATGTCACACTAATACTGGAGGAGACGAGATTAGCGACCATGAGCCGCCGGCAGCGATTTGTCAAGAAACTGTTAATAAGTTTGGAAGCAGGGGAAATATAGTCAAAAAGTTCAATACGTTTTGCAAGGAGTTTGGAATGGTCCACGGTGTCGAAGGCTTTAGAGAAATCTAACAGAACTAAAACACAAGATTATCAATGTCAAGAGCTATTCTGATATCAGTAGTAATTTTTAACAGCGCTGTCTCACAGCTGTGACCAGCGCGGAAACCAGACTGCCATTGGCTGAGAGGATTATTTTGGAATAGATCCAGTTGAATTTGTTTAAATATAATTTTTTCCAGCATCTTTGCTAGGAAGCAAAATCGCCAGGCTCTTTGCAGAGGAATTTCCAGCAATGGGAACCACCGCAGCTTCCTTCCAAAGTGAGGGAAATTCACTGTATGTTAAACAGGCGTTAAAAATGTACTATAGGTTTAATTATAAAAGGTAACAGCAGCTTAACAAAGCGGGGAGGTAAATTATCCGGAGCTATAGCCTCAGAGCGAATAGAGTTAATCGTGTCAATTGCTTCGTTCGCATCAATACAACGGAAACTAAAACCAGAGTCAACGGGGCGTTTCGACTATCGCATGAGGTGGTAGTATCGTTATTATTATGCGATATAAATAACGCATTAAGGTCATTGGGATTTAGCTCGCAGTCCAAATTTTTATTACTGGTTACACCAATACTGCGTAGTGTACCCAAAAGTTTCTTCGGAGGCAATGTAGTGTCCAGTTTTTCAGCATAAATCGCTCGCTTAGCATCACGAACTTTCCTATTGGCCAGATTGCGAATCCGCTTGAATGCTAGTAAGCTGCTCTGTGTTTTGGTAATCTTATACCGGTGATGCAGGAAATCGCGCTCGATAATTATATTATATCTTATTGCGACGGAGAACCACGGGCAACGACTTCAAAGTCTTCTTGATTGAAGAGGGGCATACGTGTCAAGTATATACATAATTTTAGTATTAAGGACATTGACTTGCAGATCCAGCGTAGAAAGTAAGAAGACCTGATTACTGTTCTGCGCAGTATCTGTTTCACGCCCAAGACTGATGTTCCAATCAAAATTCCAACACTGCTCATATAAAAGTTCGAGGTTTATCCTTTGATAATTACGAAAACTAATTACATGGATGGAGAGTTGGCGATAGGAATTTCGTACTTTAAAAACAAAAAATAATGATCAAAAATAGATGTAGGAGAAATTTGGCCGTGACGCAGTGCAGACTTTGGGCCGGTTATAAATACAAGATCTAACTGAGAGGCGGATGTGACCGAAAAGTGAGTTGGATCATGATTTATTAACGTAAGATGGACAGAGTGAATTAGTGAAAGAAAGTTTGCAGTTAGCGAGCTATTTTCAAGAATATTTACATTAAAATCGCCCGCAACAATCACATGCGCATATCTATATGACAAACTAAAGATACATTGCTCGAATTCAACAGCCATTTCCATATTAAATTGTCAGGGTGGGCAATAAGCGGATACTACGACGCATTTATCAAGCCCCGTATTCAACTCCACAAGAAGTAGTATCTGAGATTTGCAGTGAATATAATGACATTTTCTATTCGCCAGGAAACAAGTTGACATAAACTCCAACTAGTACTTTTAAACTAGCATTACTGTAAAATACATGTCCCATCTACAGGAATCAGTAGCGTCCGCCGAAGGCCCACCGGAAAGATTGTCAGAAACAAATAGGGAAGCTCTTAGAAGGTGACATTATACAGTATAATGATAATCCCTTCAATCTTTATAAAATCGCTACATCCTGGTACGAGTAGGCATTTTTCAACCCCAGAGAGCTTCAATTGAGACACACAAGATCTACATCATTACCGCGTCAGTATATGAAGCAGGCTACATTGAGAGAAAAAAAATGTAGGCATTTTTTTTTGCATACATTCAAAATAGTAAAGTAAGCTGCGATATGTAATATTCCCAAATGATCTGTAATCGGATTTACCAAAAAATTATGTAAATTTGCCATATTAAATATTGTAAGAAAAAAGTATTAAGTACGTAGTTCTCTCTCTTTAATGCGCAAATCAATTAATTAAAAAGTAAAATTGCACTTGGAATATTGCAAGGAAATAAATTTTAAACATGTAAGTTTCCCTCTTTAATGCGCAAATTGTCGGACTTAAAACCAAAATAATTGTCTCTTAACTGCCTTCCGCAGATCCTTGTCTGCTAGTTTCCCTACTTCACAAAAAAAAAGTAGCTACCGAGCGTATTTCTCCTACGCTTGGCAAGGTTGGAGCATTTACACAGCAGGTTTTGAACGCTCTCAACTTCTTCCTCGCCCATACAGTTTCTTCAGAAGTCTTTATGTGGAGCTTGCAAGCGTTGTCCACTTGCGATTTAGGACAAATCTTGGGCTATAGCTGTCTTGAAATCGCACATTCGGTTAGTTCTCTTAATCTGCGATTAGCCAACTTATAGACCTGTAAAAACCTTGCCGCTCCAAACAAAAGTCACTGCATGAATGAACCTTTCTCTCTCACTCACTTCACGTTTATATTGAATGTGATCGCTTCTTAAACTTGTAATATACTAAAAATTTATTGAACTTACGGTATAAATGTTCACAGCATCTCAAAGTGTGGACAAAATTTCGTGATTTATGTTTAATGCAAATGTAATTATATTACTTTAAATTATTTCAACTTAAGATTCCCTGATCTCTTTAATATTACATGCATTTTATTAGTAATTTACTCCAGGGTTATGTAAAATTAAGCAATAAAGTGTAACTTTTTTACTATTTAAAAAGTAGCAAATTTCAATTTATTTATCTCAGTGTACTATGTATATGACTTAGGCGCAGAATTTATCTCGGCCAATAATCAAAAGGGGCACTATTTCTCACTAGATGACAATCAGTATCAGAAGGGTCAGCAGCTGATCACCATGGCAGATCGCACCCATTTCCTGTGCCCACAGTTGAGCCCGACCATTACAGCCATTAGCAATAATTGCGTGTTGATCCTGTTGCACAGCTTCAATATCAATGCTAAGGTTTGAACGCAAAAAGTCATTCCGAAATGGAGCTCTCTGACTGGAATGGTGACCAGAAATCAGTGGTTGTGTGTGATGGCTGAAAAAACAAAAATGGAGGTCAACTGGAAATTGGAAAGCTCTTATCAAGACGAATTTTGGGCATAAAGCAACCCTGTCATCTGCAATTTGGAGATTTGCTTATAGCTGCTGAAAACGACGCCCACAGAAATGTAACTCTCTGGCAGCCAGCTCGTTCGGAACTATCCAAATGGGAAACTGTCGTGACATCAACACGTTCGGGGAATCCAGAATAGCCTATGGGTCAAACAGGAGAACTACAACTTCTAGCGTCAGGTAATTTCAATCAGGCCTAGAAGAATCAGGGTGAGTACATAGATAAGGTACAAAACGTTTACACAAGAAAGCCATAGACAGCAAGCACATCCCAATCACATCAAAATAGCAGCAACTTCTTTTACCGGACTGTTACGCATCATCAGTTTGGCACTAGTAGCACCAATGACGCTGGAAAAGCCAGCAGGGACGGGCAAGTTCTGTCAGGCTGTCGATACCACTCATTATCCAGACATCCATTGAACATTTCCGATCGCCATGGACAGTGCCGCCAATAAAGGGATTGTCGATATATTTGCAAAATTTTTGTAATTTTGTGCGTTTGTTAGGAAGTAGTTAATTTAAATAAAAATTATGCTTTAGTTTGGTGAATCAATTAAGTAAATACATTTTGATAAAATTAAAATGAATTTTTAGTATGTAAATTTCATGAATATATGTACAATGTGATAGTAGTTATAATGTATATAATATAATGTAACGTATATAATGTTTATGATTATGTAATTATTATGTATTATTTATGACTCTCACAGCTTTAATTTTATTTCGAAAGCTTGAACGCTTGAGTAGAGTTGCGTAATGCTTACATTTTTTCTTCTGTGATTGTAAAATCTTCAATAGCTCCATGAATAAGTATAGCAGGCTGCGATTTATATCTGATATCTGTACTTTTATCGGCTGCTTCTTCCCTCCTGTAACGGAAAATAATACAAGCATTTCATGCAGCATTGAAAACACTGCACCGAAGAGCAGCCCCATTCATATTGCCTCTTGTCATTTGTTTGCATGCGTTGCATCTGAAGGTTACTATCATTGCATCCTCCCGTCGGTTAGCGCGAGGCTAAGTGTGCAAGTTGTTTTTCATATTTTAAATCGTCTTTGCTTCTGTTCTTTTTGGGGTAGTGAGTATTCATAGATATGAGCTTCAATCGTCATGAAAGATTGTTTACGCAGAGTAAGTATTTCTTTTCTTTCAGTCATTGTAAAAAAGGGGATCAAATAATTGTTTACATAGGAATAAAAGTTAGCTGCGTTCCGAAAGTAATCCAAATGCATATGAATTGAATTGATGTCGCTGGCCGCAACTTATTCTTTTGCTGCCCAGTCATGACTCACGGCACGGGCCGCATCTTTGACTTCTCTGATATAGAGTATCGTATGAATTGGCCTTATGCTAATTTTAGACTTTTTCCTTGTTGTAAATAAAAATTGAATACCAAAATTTTTCTGGGGTCGATACTTGCCAAGAACATTAACTATTAACATCTGAAAGCTTGCCTGTATATTTTTATAACTATAGGTATTTAATTTTTTTTACCTACACTGAGCGCTCTACTTTACTCTCTACTCAACTCTCTACTCTAACTGCGAGCAATCGCTACCCCAGCTAGGGATGGAGAAAGGGCGGGACTTAAAAACCTTTGGGCGGCAGATGGTTATTAGATTCCACGAACTTGAGAATAGGATAATAAAATAGAAAAATTCTTTTACACTAATAAAAAAACATTATAATTGACAAAATCAAATAAAACTTTCATAAAAAGAAATCCTAATTCATAATCGAAAGTAATTATAAATGGAATTATTGAATCAAAGGAAAAGAAACATGTTGAGCAAAAGCTTTCGGTGGCAAGACAAAGTAGTGCGAATCACTGCTCCCAATTTTTATAATTCTTATGATAAAGCAATAAATGAAATTAATGAAAGGAGCCACTTATCTTCGTTATTTAGTTTCCCTATTTTATTGTATGACCATACGATGACCTTGGCGGATAGATCCCAGTTCAATCTTCCCTGAGGACGTTCCTCCACTTATCCTCAACTTCAATACTTTTTTTCGCGTCTCACACCTTTCTTCTGACTTCATTTAACTTCCAACCTCTTTAACTATTATTACTTTTAACTCTTACTTGCTTTGGCACCGACTCTTCTTCATTCACTGACTGACTAATAATGGCCGACCGCTTCACCTACCAAAGATTGTCTGAAATAAACCCGTTATTTCCTACTTCCAACCCCTATTTCTATCAGCTTGCATTTTATTGCATCAAAGTTGTTCTCGCAAGTGGCCTAAATAATTGGCACAGTTCGAAAAATAATTTGGAGTGGTTTTAAATTTGAAATCTTCCAATATTTTCGGGTCAAATGTGCTTTGTATTATGTTTTGTGGTCATTGAATAAATAACTAATAAGGAAGCGGGGTATCGTGCGAATACAGTGTACGTGTTTAAGCCATTGAATAAATAACTAATAAGGAAGCGGGGTATCGTGCGAATACAGTGTACGTGTTTAAGCATTTCAATGAAAGTGTGACCTAAGGTCGGGGGGGGGGGGATGACAAGAGGGCCTACTGCCTATTTTGTGTCAGTTCAACATTCTGACATTTCATATTATTTCAAAATAAGTTTCGGATTTCAATTCGCGATATTGGGATAAATAATTAATTAAACGTGATTTTTATGAATAGTAGTGTGAAATAAGTGCGGAATATTTCTTTTGTGAACGACATTTTGCGCAATAGAGACTCCGGAGTCCTAAATTAATATAATGAAGTGCGCTGTGCTGTGCTGCAGGAACGAACGGAGTTATTGTCGTGGGAAAGCATTCTTCAAGTAAGCTTAATAGCTTTACTTATTAAATATATTGTTTTAAACAAAATAAAAGTGAAATATCTATAAAAATAAAGAGCCTTGGCAAATGATTTAACATTTTACCAATGCCGGTTTATTTGTTTACAATTGAATTGTCAGTTGGTGCCTAAATTATTCCAGTCATACAAAGGCAACGTCAAGAAATATTGTCTGAAAATAAGGGGGAGCTAAAAATTTGTTTATTTTACATGGAAATTGGAATTATGAAAAATGTGCCCTTTCAGAATGTCAGAATTTAATTACTGCCATGACGAAACGAATACAAACAGAGCACACTAATACATTTCGCCGAGATGCTTACGTTTTCACCCGATATGCCGTATCCTTATTAGTTATTTATTCAATGGTTTAAGCATTTCGATGACAGTGTGACCTACGGTCGGGGGGGGGGGTAGAAATGACAAGAGGGCGTCGTCGCTATTTTGTGTCAGTTCAACATTCTGACATTTCATATTATTTGAAAAAAAGTTTCGGATTTCAATTCGCGATATTGTGAAAAATAATAAATTAAACGTGATTTTTATGAATAGTAGTGTGAAATAAGTGCGGAATATTTCTTTTGTGAACGATTATTTATGTAATAGAGACTCCGGAGTCTTAAAAAACCGTAATGAAGTGCGCTGTGCTGTGCTGCAGGAACGAACAGAGTTATTGTCGTGGGAAAGAATTCTTTAAGTAAGCCTAATAGCTTTACTTATTAATTATATTGTTTTAAACAAAATAAAAGTGAAATATCTATAAAAATAAAGAGCCATGGCAAAAGATTTAACATTTTACCAATGCCGGTTTATTTGTTTACAATTGAATTGTCAGTTGGTGCCTAAATTATTCCAGTCATACAAAGGCAACGCCAAGAAATATTATCTGAAAATAAGGGGGAGCTAAAAATTTGTTTATTTTACATAGCAATTTGGATTATAAAAAATGTGCCCTTTCAGAAAGTCAGAATTTAATTACTGCCATGACGAAACGAATACAACAGAGCACACTAATACATTTCGTACGTTTTCACCCGATATGCCGTTTCCTTATTAGTTATTTATTCAATGTTTGGGGTACGGTCGGACGAATATGTTTGCTTTTACTATCAGGGAATTTAAGTTCAGCAAGGAAAATTGTCGCTTTCAGTATTTACGTAGTGTTGATAGTGACGGTGAGGGGAGACTGAACGAGGTAAGTCAAGCTATTTTAATACCGATTCTACCTATACTTAATCCAAATTACAGGTGTGCAAATTCCAACGGAGACTAGGATACATACCATACATATAAAACGACCAGGAGGGACTTAAATCCTCCAAATTACGCGAAGCCTCCTCAATTTGCCTCGACCACTCGAGAAAGGAGAGTTAGCTTGGTTTCTATCCAATGTGCTTGTCCTTATATTACTACTATTTTCAGGAGCAACGCGCATCGCAGTGCCTGATATAATTTCATCTTTTAAATCTTAATTGATGTCCACATCTTGCACAAAGTGCATATTTACGTGTATATGTAAAGGTAATTGGACTTATTTCTCATTGAAACTTCAAAATAAAATTAAAATTCCTTGCAGAGTCAATCAAATTGAATACTGCTGGATATCACAAGACAACAGATCAAGGTACATGCCATTTGAATCCACTATTTCAAGATTTGAATATTTATTCCTTTTAGGTCACCATACCCCACTTATCGTAATTTTGACACATAAAAATATATTATTTAAATATTGGGTGCACAGCTCACATATTTTTGTTCCTTGATTCCTGGCAGTAGGGTGATTCAACGGCGGCAAGAAAATGAAATTATTTATATATGGAGCATTTCAGAGGTAGTCTTAATTAATCGCACATTATATTCAATTTCACGATAAGTGAAATTGTTTCATTATATATTTGTGGCAGGACTCAAAATTAAATAATGGTTATACTACCAAAAGATAGTTCATATATTGTGAAATTTCGGAATAATATGATTCATGATGTAGGATTAGTCATTTCTTTCGATAAAAGAAAAACAAGTAAAAAAGCTGTAATTAGTTTAAGACTAATAATAATATGATACCCTAGATGAATACGGCGTATGCGATAATTTCATGTGTTCACCATTTGTGAAAATTTTATCGTTGAAGTGCTTTCTCGCATATATTTCTGGAATGGTTCGTCGGACAGTAAAAAATTTTATTAACAATTTCATAAGATTTCTTATTATGAAGATATTTTCAGTACCTACAATAAAATGTCTAGGACTGACCGTTTTCACAGTATACGCAAAAAACATAATTTTTTACATGGTAAGATCAAGAAGGGATTTAGTCCAAATTTAAAACAGTATTTACTAATTTCATGAAAGCTCCGTGCACAAAATTTCCGCTGTATACGTTGATGCATTCTCAGGTAGTGTCCAAATATATAATGAAAAACGAAATTTTTGTATGGTATAGCAACCCTACAAAGGAGTTACTCGATTTGTCCCATTTTCGAACTTAATTTAACTTTTTTTTTAAAGCCTGTGTTCAAAATTTCAGCTCTCTAAGTACAGGCGCTCCTAAGTTATCGTGAGGACGCACAGACGGACGAACAGACAGGCGATGAACAGACGGACGGACGTGCAAAAATCAAAATAACTTTTAATATTATGCGTGGGTGTCCAATCTATTTTACTCTACCATTATTATTTCTAGGTGTTGCAAACGGAATGAAAAAGTTAGTATACCCTATTATTTCATCTACGGAATAAAATACAAACCAATTAGGATTGAGTCTTTTCTTTCAAATACTTTCCCTTTTACCCGGAATTGTGTTTTCTAACAAAAAACAACGGCATAGATATCATAAACTGAATCCTTTACGTTTAGGATCAACTTTAAAGCTCTCCTTGTAGTGAAAGAATCATTTAAATTTGTCTAATGCGTGAACAGAAATGATATCAAGAGTGTGAGTATCACTGAGTGTTCTTTTCCTGTGTTTTTGCTGTGAGTGAGTAAATATCCATATAACGAATTAGTATTAAATGATAATATTAAATGCATAGGCGGGACGATAATCCTACTGACATGCAATATACTTTTGACTAGTGTTTATGAGGGTGCACGGATGGTTTTCTCCTTGCGCTGTGTTCGTTATTATGGTGTTCTGCATCAGGCGAGAGCATTGTTTGTGGTGCTCCGACAATTTCTAATTGTATCTGCGACTGTATTGAGCCAGAGCAGGGGTTCGCCTATACCTCGCTTTAATTGCTCCTTGTCTAAGGAATGAATCGCTCAGAGGTAAAGGAGACCGGTGACAAATGTAAAATTTTTCACATTTGGCTCAGCTGTCAATTACCTAATAAAACAGAAATTAGTTATATTATATAATCAAAAAGTTAACTCAATCCGCTAAAAATGCACTTAGTTTTCAATTTCCCAAATACGGCTGTTAAAGAACTATAACGGCTTTTCGGAGACATGTCGAGTATTAGATTCATCTTAGAGGCCTAGAACGAAAGTAACATGTAGTGCGGACCGGACGATTGTTCAAGAAAACAAGTGAAAAATAAATTTAAATGTAACAAGAATCAACTTTTTTTACAATTACAAAAAGCAAGATTAAACATATTCCCCTTCTTTATAAAAATATATTAAATATCCATTATTATTGTTAAACTATCATATTTATATATATCATTCAAATATAACATCAGCTTTATATATTTTTTACTATTATAATGACTCATTTTCAATACATATTATTAATGTATTCAATAGAGGAGAATTTGGGCACTTGGTGGAACATGATCGAATTGTGTAAAATGTAATTTATTAACAATGTACTTTTCTTTTACTGTAATTTATTTTCCATGTTGCTTAAGTGTTATTTGTTTTTAAGAACTATTTATACGCGCCGTAGACAAAAATAAGGTATTTAAAATATTTATATTTAAAATTTTAAAAAATTAAATCATGTGAATATATGTATAGAGCTCCTGAAGAAGGGCCGCACTTGGACCCGAAACGTCGAGCAATGTTTTTAGAAAATTAAAATATTTTTTCAACAAACGATCGGTGTATTCCTGAAAATAACCTTTCCAAAAAATCCGTAAATAATTAAAAATTATTAGATATACTTGTATTCTTAACACGCAGAGGTTTCGTGTTACTTTTGTCACCGGTGATGGTTTTTAAAACAAATATATCATTACCTAAAGCCACACAGGAATTGTGAATATAAAATAAATAGAGCTACAAAAGCACTATTCAGGAATCCACATTCGGATAATCACCCCAGTAGGTACACATTAACTGGATTTCTAAAAAAATACAAAATTAGAAAAAAATTACATGAGTGGCATAAATATACAAATCCAGCTCTGCGACGTGTAACTGATATGAATGTTCGGCTGAAACTAACCGATGTGAGAAAGCACCGGCGTACGTATCAGAACTGTAGAGCAAAACTTCTCAATATGTTCGTACGCGTTAAAGGGGAATGTTACTTTCATGACGTTGTTACTTTTTTCCCCGGTCTCCCCTACGCAACTGCATTTTTAAACAGGTAGCTGGAAGAGTTTCGCTAATGCGTTATTTTAAAATCTTAATACAGACGCCAACAGCCCACTGTCGCCAATCAAATGGATTTGAATTTAGGCAGTTGAAAAAAAGTTTTGCTTTAAAATACTTGGCATGGCATTGGCTTAGCAAATCAAACCTCACTACAACATTGCTTCTTATCACGAACCGCTGAATTCTCCGATTTTCTCAAATGGAATGATATCGATGTCTTTTTGGGCTTCCCGTACATTTTTAGATAATAGGAATAAGTAATGATAGAAAATTGCTAAATAATTTTTATAATCGGACTGGTTTTATCAACTTCAATATTTTGGTTTTGGGATTTTTTCCAGATTACCCTGATTACTAAATTTGCTTATTAATTTTTCCTGTAGAAAATATAGTAAGTGCTTCGCAAAAGTGCAATTTATATAATTCCGAAAGAATCGGTGGAAAAGTTTCAAGTCATTAATTTTTTTTTAGAGCTAATGGAGAGTTATTTTCAGGCTCTGCAATGCTTTACTTTCAAACTCTAGTGGCAACTTGCTTCCTAGCTCTTCCTGGGTTTTCATCTAGGTTTAATTGTCTGCAGCCTGATTGTTCTAAGGTCTGAAGCTCTGGTTTCTCTTGCTTACACAAAGGTTTCCACTGTTCAAAAGTACCAGTTTTTACTAGTTGTAGAGCAGGCCTGCGAATTCCACTGAACTTTAGAACTTTGTGCACATTTATATTAAAACTTTCTTCAAACTGAGCATAATTAATCTGCCATTTTAATTTATGCTCAAAATGAGGGAAAGTTTTTATATGTCCATGGGGCACGGAGAAATAACGCTCGACTAAATAACACAGAAAAGAAACAAGTACAATCTTGCGCGAACACTTTGGGCTTCTCTACATTTCGAATAATATCTGAACAGGAAGATCAAATAAAGCATAAAGCAAATAAGGCCTGAAACAAAGTTAAGTAAGGCATAAAAGGTAATATTCAAATGTATGAAGGGATTTAACGTCCGAAAACGTTGCAAAGCTTAAGAATGGATGATTGTTACGAATGTTTTCATATCCTAGATTAATATATAGGGTATAAGTACTAAGATTATTTCGTTTATAACGCATAGAAATAATAATGGTAGAGCAAAATGAGTTGGACATCCACGCATGATATTAAAAGTTATTTTAATTTTAACATGTTCGTCTGTGCGGCCCTCTCTATACTCACGATAACTGGAGAACACGCTCATTAAGAGAGCTGAAATTTTGCACCCGGACTTTTTAAAAAAATTGCAGATGTTCGAAAATGGGACCAATCTGGTAACTCCTTCGTAGGGTTTTGATATATGTATATTTGGACACTGCCTAAGGACGCGTCGATGTAGATAGCCGAAATTTTATAAAAATCGTAACTACAATTTCAAATATGAACTAAACCGGGCAACTGGTGTTGCAATACCAAAATTTAGGTTTTTTACGTGAAAATGAGCAATCCGAGATGTTTTTATTGTATTGAAAAGTTCTTCAGAATATATAATCTTTTGAAATTGGTTATAATAATTTTTTGGACCGATAAACCGTTTTAGGAATGGATGCGAAAATCCACTTTAGCAATGCACTGTGTGAGCATAGGTTACTTTAAAATGGCGGCCATCGTAAAGAATATGTACGATCATCCATATTTTAACCATCTATGGTCTATTGCGATGCCACTTTATTTGTATTTGGCCTGAAAAAGGTATTTGCGCCACAAGAGTCCTTACTACGTTCCCCTTCTTTGTAAGGTTATTCCCCCAGATCGCAGAAAAATAGCTACTAAGCGTATTATACTACGCTCTTCGTCGACCATATAGCTTTTGCAGAAGTCATTGTATGGAGCTTGCATACGCTCTTCATATATTTATTGCAGAACACACTACGGTGGTCCGGTAGGTGGTACGATTCTTGTATCTGAGGGAGTACGGCTCCCACTGCCACATTCATTTTCGATTAGTCCGTAAAGACACACATATCAGAGTCAATTGCCACGCGATTACCATTCCACTCCTCTCAGCTAGGAATGCTAGTAGTAATGTTACCAAATTCTGGGGTTGCGAAAGTCGGAAAAACTCTCCTCCGTGTAAACAGAACTAGTTGGTCTTTGCGGGGTGATGCCCTAGACCGCAACTTATAGCCCAGTTAAAAAGCATTTTCAATGCTCTTTGAGATAGTTCACTAATCGTCGGTAGAAATTTCCTCAAGGCCAGGATGACTGAGTCATCAGCATTTGCTATTGCTTTTATACCTTCCTTTTGTAAACAGATGAGAATACCATCAACTGCAAATACCACAGTCGAGGTGAAAGTACTTCTCCTTGTGGAGTACCTCTAGACATCCCCTTGCTAATCTTATTGTTATCAAGTCCCGCGTTTATTAGGCAGTTATTGAGCATTGAGTTAATCCATCTGCATATATACGATTCTACTCCTAGACCAGTCAAGGCATTCTGAATAGCCTCTAATGTAAGATCATTAAAGGCGTCTTCTACAACAAGAAATGCGCCTATAATGCATTCTTTTTCTCGATCGATTTTTCGATGGTTCCTAGTACATCATATAGAGCAGTTTGAATAGACGTATCTTTTAAGTATGCGTGCTGTGATCTAGAAATATCACTTCACCTAAGCAGGCTGTCCATGGACGCCTCCAACAACCTTTCAAAAGTCTGCAGAAGAAATGTTGTAAGGCAGTTGGGTCTGAAATCCTGATAAATCATATGCTTGCTATAAGCTGCCTTGGGCATGAAGATAACTTTAGGTTGCTTTCAGATGGATGGGACATACATACGTGTGGAATTAGCAGCTCCTATAGATCACCATCAGCCCCGGAATTACAATTTGTTGCCCTTTTTGCAGCATGATAGGGGTCATGACATCAATTTCCGGTGATTTATAGGGAACAAAGGATTCAATTGCCCATTAAATTTCCATGTTTGGAGTATTAGTTTACGCGATATTACTGTAGGTCTAGTCAGCTTAAGAGTTCCAATGAAAATAGGTATTCATAAGCAGCTGTAAAGTTTATTCGCCAGTCTCGCTCCAGGTATTATCTTCCCTTTTCATGAGGGACAACTAGGGTCCTTGGTTAAGACCTTGCTAAGTCTGGCGATTCACTTGTGCTCTCTATGGATTCACAGTAGTTCCTGTATCGTCTCCCGAAGCAAAGGTACAATAAAAACTCTCAATTAACCGACTGTAATAAAAGCTCTTGAATTACTTGAACATATAAATCTTTTAGTACGACAAAAAACTATGCCCACTAAATAATTCGTCAAGTATTCCAAGATGCTACTATGACTGATAAAGAAAAGGCACTCGGCAAACAAGTCATTGGTCGTTTATGCCTCAATATTATTCGGAAGTAAACTTTTACTCACAGCACGGATATGTAAACAAATGACAACAACTTTGTCATTTGTTCTGCCGCTTGAAGCACTTGAGTTATTTAATAGTAAACAATCGCATTAGGATTCTTACGTATACTGTGTTCTAGACGTTTTTATTGTATTGAAAAGATCTTCAGAATATGTAATCGTATGAAATTGGTCATATTCATTTTTGCTGTCCGACGAAACCTTCTAGAAATATATTAGAAAACCACTTCAACAATCGAACTTGCACAGAGAGGTGACCATACCAAGTTACATACGCGCATTCATCTAGGGTATCATAAGAATTGCTCTTAGACCAATTCTAGCTTTTTTACTTGTTTTACAGGGTGGGCCAAAAGTCACCATGGGGTTTAAAAATTTAATAACTTTTTCGTTTATATATTTTTTTTATTTTTTTTTAGATAATATAAATAACGTCTGGAGAATAAATAATGGAGAGATTCACAACTGAACAAAGAACCAGAATAATAGAATTTTATTACTTAAATCAGCGATCAATTATTTTAACGCAAAGAGCATATAGTCGCCATTTTAACGTCAGAATTTCGCTCTTTGAAGCCATGATTCGTTGCTTAGTTGATCGTCACCACCAACATGGCACCGTGAGTGATTTGCCTCGAACCGGTAGACCGCGTGTAATTCACACTGCGGAAAATATTGAACGTGTAGGGCAAAGTGTTAACGAAACACCAGAAACATCTACCAGAAGGCGTTCTGCTCAGCTAGGGATGTCTCGTACGTCACTACGGCGCATTTTAAAAAAAGATTTACTGTTAATCCCATATAACGTGCAATTGGTGCAAGAATTGAAACCCGCAGATCATCGGCAACGTCTAAATTTTGCAGTTAAATTTCAACAGTTGGCCAGAAATGAAATCAACTTTATTGAAAATCTGATTATGAGTGATGAAGCTCATTTTCATCTGAATGGCTTTGTTAATAAGCAGAACTGTAGGTTCTGGGGTTCTGAAAATCCAAGAGCCATTCATCAACGCCAATTGCACCCCATTAGGTGTACAGTATGGTGTGGCATTACATCTGAAAATATCATTGGGCCTTACTTCTTCGAAAATGAAGATGGAAGTGCTGTAACCGTAAATGGAGAGCGGTATCGGTTTATGATAGAAAATTTTTTACGTCCTGCTCTTGAAAACAGACCTGAGATGTGGTTTCAGCAGGATGGATCCACTGCCCGAGACACAATGGCACTTTTAAGGCAAATTTTTGGACAGCGAATAATTTCAAGAAATTCGGAAATTAATTGGCCAGCGCGTTCGCCAGATTTGTCAGCACCCGACTATTTTCTTTGAGGTTATTTGAAGGAGCGAGTATATGTGAACAAGCCCGAGACAATCCTTGAACTCAAGGCCAACATTGTTGCAGAAATTCGAGCGCTACAGCCACAAATGTTGAAAGATGTTAAACTGCTAAACTGATTTCTCGAAAATAATTCAAAATGCATATAAATAAGCATTTTCTGCAATAAAAAAGGGTAAAAGAGGATTTATTACACGTTTCAATTTTGTATCCTCTTTATTGCTTTCAGGTCACTGTTTTATTTTATCTTTCGAAAAATATTTTAAATGTGCTATGAATTCAACCAAAAGTAGAGAAAATAGCTTAATTTTTCGAAAATTGAAAGGCTAGTACTGACTATTTAGTTCTGGAGTCTGGCATCCTAACGTTGTACGTTTGTGTCTGAAAAAAAATGGTTGCCCGGATAAAAGTCTAATCTGATAGATACTGTAATACAAAATTGTTTAACATTCTTACTCTCTTTAATATTTTTTCAGATTTCTTTGGATCTGTTTACTCTAAAAGTTTTTAAGTATTTGATGGTATACCTAATCTTTTTCCTGTCGATCAATCTTTGGGTATTGGACGGTTAAGACATCATCATGCTGATATTCCGCATGTTCTAATGAACCTTAATTGAAATACTAAACACGATTGGATACTCTTCCTTATTGAAAAACTATGCTGAATACCTTGTCTATCCATTACTAACTCTCTATAACTTATTTTGCACACCATATTATACACTAGAGTATACATCGATCATTTTGGGTCCCCATTGTGTTATACATTATGAAAGTATAGAATCTGCGCAAGATATTCCCGCTATACAAGTTAAAATTTCCTCAAAATAATATACCACCATTCAAAATTGGATATTTACTTCTTGGCTTATCATCCTAAAACCATATATGTATGTGTAAGTTTTGCGGTATTTGTTTATTTGAATTAATTAATTAATAACTATGGTAATTTCAAATCAATACCTAAAATAAAATTTGTAATTATTAGATTTCTTTAAGCTAGATATTCAAGCTTGTATGATTATTGTAAATAAATGGTAGACAAACATCAAATAAATAAATAAATATACATTTTGATAAAAAAAAAAACCAAATAAAACCATAGAGCATGAAACTTTAATGAATTGCTGTGTTTTACCAATAAAAATAGGAAAATTTATCAAAAGCTATAAACCACCATTGAAATTTTAGGCCCATTCTATGAAGAGAAATTTACGTTCTAATAAGTATTAAGACTAATATTCAGTGCATGTATTTATTTATTTATTTATTTATTTATTATTATTCTTAGTCTACAGATTACAAAATCAACAGACCATGCATATACTAAAACTAAAATTATGTTTTGGTAAGAACGTCAACTAAAAACTAACCTACTATGTAACAAAAAGTATGAACATATCTAATTTTATAGTTATAGCAAGCTTCCTAGAAAGTCCGAAACAGAGGCTTTAAAAGAAACTCTATCTTGACTAAAGTCAATTATGCTGCTACACAAATTAAACTGCCGAATACACCGACTTAATGGACTACTGAGGCCATAATTTGTTCTATGGAAAGTCTCAAAAAGAATGGGGCGCAGTCTTATCTGCTTAGTTGGCACATATAAATTGATAAGCTTTAAAATATCAGGAGAAATAATCCTGTTTTCAATAACATCTCTAATAAACATAGTATTATAAATTTTACGTCTGAGAGACAGTTTCTGTAAGCCAATCAACTGGCATCTGGCATCATAAGGAGGTAAATCACCGGTCCAGTTAAGTCTCCTAAGAGCAAACCTGGTAAATCTCCGTTGCACATTTTCAATTCTGTTAGAATGCGTTACATAGTACGGATCCCATACAACCGTGCAATATTCCAAAATAGGCCTAACGAAAGCTGAAAATAATGCCTTAAGCGTGTATGGATCAGAGAATTCACTAGCCCGACGTTTAACAAAACCAAGCCGAGAATTAGCTTGACTTACTACATAATCAATGTGGTAGGAGAAAGTAAATTTACTATCTAGAATAACCCCAAGGTCCGAAACTATACTACATTTAGGAATATTAATCCCATCGATAGACACTTCAAAATTAATTGGTGTTACTTTTTTAGTAGCCATAAAGTGTTTACATTTAGAAGAATTTATCAACAAATGATTAAGATGACACCATTTCGCAAATTTATCGACTTCTGATTTGAAATTGGATACTTGAGACATATCAACAATTTCCATGAAAATTTTTAGATCATCAGCAAAACCTAGAACAGAGGAAAATTCAAAGATGTTAAAGACATCGTTGATAAATATAATAAAAAGAAGGGGCCCTAGATGGCTCCCCTGAGGCACACCGGAATGTACCAAAATCGGTCGAGAGTACACATCATTAATTTTGATAATTTGTATACGATTAGTCAAGTAGGAAGCGAACCATGCAAGAAGAGCAGAATGGAATCCAAACGCCTCAAGTTTGTATAAAAGCAGGCGAATATTGACCTTATCAAATGCCTTAGCGAAATCAGTATATAGTGTTACAACCTGACTACCTTGTTCTAGGACATTTAAGCAAAAGTTGACATAGGAAACTAAATTGGTTGCTGTAGAGCGTCCTTTTACAAACCCATGTTGGTGAATAGAAATGTACTCCTTAACTAGAAAAGAAATTTTTTCAGAGATAATACTTTCAAATAGCTTCGGAATTGCAGACATTTTACAAATAGGACGGTAATTACTGGCACAGTTTTTAGCACCCGCTTTATGTATAGGACGAACGAAGGAAATTTTCCACTCATTGAGGAACAGTCCCGAGGATAACGACAAATTAAAAACATATGAAAGAGGCATCGAAATAGGATCACGGCATTGACTTAGAAATATCGCTGGAATGTTGTCAGGACCAGAAGAGTGGCTGCACTTAGCATTGGCCAATGCTGAGTTTACATCCTCCGTAGACACATACATTGAACCCAAGTTGACCCGTGAGAAGATATGTGTGGTAATCTCAGTGTCAATAGGAAAGCCTAAGTCCTCCACATATACAGACTCAAAGTATTCCGCAAAAAGGTCACATGAATCTGAAATATTATCCGCAGTTTTATTCTTAAAGCCAATAGAAGAAGGAATTCCATACGAATTACGCTTACTGTCTAGAAATGACCAAAAAGCTTTTGGATTTATCTTTATACTAGCCTCCACCGATGCCAAATATTGACTATACAGAAACTTATTTAAGAAATCAAATTCTTTCCGCAGCCTTTTAAAATGCATGTGATCTTCATTCACACCAGACAGTTTGAATCTCTTATAAGCCTTGTTCCGTGCATTCCTCAGTCTCTTCAACCTATAGTTCATCCACGGAAAACCAGAATTATTTCTCCTTCTAGTGAGAGGAACATACAAAACAAACAAGCTGTAAAGAACTTCCAGAAAATAAGAATAAGCAGCACTTGCAGTATTCAGGAAAACAAAGATTCCCAATTATGCGCACTTAAGGCTTCATTGATAGCAGCATAATTGGCTTTCCTAAAATCATAAAAATAAGACAATTTGTTTTGGTCAATAGCGTTAGAGGAAGAGCTCGAAAATTCAACAAAGCTAACATTTAAATCGATAGCAATATGATTAACAGTATTTTTTGATAATAAAAAAGAAGCCTCATCTACAGTATAATTCAAATTATCACTAATAAAAACTAAATCAAGTAGCCTACCTATGCAGTTTGTAACTTTATTAACTTGGACTAGATTCAACGACAAGAGACCATCAATCAGGCAAAATTCAAAATCCTTTTTAGCGTTCAGCGGAACCAAGACCTTATCATCTTCATTCCAAGACCACTGTAAGTTTCCAGCATTAAAATCACCAAAGACGCAGACCTGATCATTCTCCTGCAGCATATATTCAGTCAACCAGATGATATTATCAATATGTTTTTCATATATTTCTACTGACGAATTAGGAGGAATATAGGACACAAGGCAATAAAGAACCCTTTTTCCCATAGAAATACGGACACAAATCTGCTCAACTTCGAACGAAGAATGTGGCAAAGATACCTCACGAGCATGAAGAGAAGAATTTATCGCCAACAAGACTCCACCACCACGACTAAAACCTGAGTCTAATGATCGATCTTTACGAAACACTATGAAGTTACTGCTGAAAATCTCCGATGAATGTATGGAATCATGAAGCCACGTCTCCACCAAGGCGATTATATCGTAGGAAAACTGAGTCGAGCCAATATAAATATCGTTAATCTTAGTCCGTAAACCACTGACATTTTGAAAATAGCATGTTAATGAAGATGAATCAACAGGTGATTGAGAAGCTTCTTCTATACATAGTGTGATGGAGAATCGCTCATAGACAGAATATTAAATAAAAAATTATGAGAATCGGAAATAATATTTGCACAGCAGCAGTCGGAATTTGGCACTCTGATTTCTACTTCTGTTTCGCACCCACTGGGTTAATGATTCTCGCTTAAGTTCTCATAACTCGGTATCATAATAAAAAATTACATCTTCTCTCAGAATGCGCCTCTCATATCTTTCATGCGTCCACTGATGTTATATTAAAGTCCTGTGAAGTCTTCTCCAAATGTTGATCCTTAAATTGTAGAAATTGGGAAAATACAAATTCAAACCATGAAATTTAGATTTCCACTTCGGTGCACTACGTACTGGGTATCCAGCACCCTCCCCGATTCTCTGTTTAAGTTAATTATGGACTCTTTGAGCAGCCTTGATCCCACAACACGATCATCTTTCAATTTCTGGTGTAAGTTGAAACGTCTTGTGAGGTCGCTTCCAGCCCTCATATTGTGAGAATTAAAAAAATATTTGGTCACCACTGATCGACATTCGAACTTTTTTATATATTAATTTGCAATTTTTCCTTTTTTTTTTACTCTTTGCTTAAGTTCACTCTATAAATGAAGAAATCTCGATCCCAAATAAATAAATATATGTGCGAATTACAAGATTTAGTGTAAAATTTAAACTTTGTTTGAAGCCATCATATTTGAAACTTACACTCGAAATGTATCAAGGATATCCCGTATATATAATGGTAAATATTAACCTTCTCCTATGCATCTGGAGCTTGCTTGGAAGGACAAAACCACAGTCTAATAAAATAAATTCGAAAGGATTAAAAAGGGCGCCTACCAAAGGTCAACTATTATATATATACCAGCATTGTAAAACGCAATAAATTACACTCTCCACGGACAACCACCCTTAGAGATTCTGTTTTGTCTACTCATTTGTAGTAAAATATGCCCCATGATGTATGTTCTAATTAAGATACATAAATCAATTCTTTACTGCTGTTCCTTGCTTTAAAGCTGGCTCTTCGCATCTCGAAACCTGCAGCTCGTGTCTGCCTTTTTACAGAAAATTGGACTCAACTGTCCTTATTATGTATATATTAGGATAGCTTTGGTTCATAAACTTATTCCCGCCTTCATTGTTCTACATACTATGAATGTAAAAGACTCCCTTACATCAAAACTTTGGATCAAATGGTATTTGCTGGTATGCAGATGATGAGGCAAATATGCAGCTTGTAAGGAGAAGTTTTTGTTCGAATCTGTTCTGTTGTAAATTAATGCAAATCACAATTCGTTTGCAGTATCTTAATTAAATTTTAAGTTAGACGAAGTGCAAGAAATTATTTTTAGACTAATAATTACAGCAACATTTTAAGTTGAAATAATGCTTTCTAATGATTTCTAAAGTCTTTTTTTTTTTTTTGCGAGGTGAATTTTAGCCATCTAGTAAATTGCTTATACTGGATAGATAATTTCACTGACTAGCTTGTAATTTCTTTACTTGATTGGTTCTCTTTGCTCTGTTTTTATAATAATACCTATGTATGTGTAAGGTTCCATGAACCTATTCTAACGTAGGCGACTCTTTCGATTTGTTTTTAGAACTTTATTTGTCATCATTGATTATTATATATTAAATAAGCGCAGTTTTTCATATTCTTTACGATAAGAAATTTCAGTATGTCTTAAGTAAAAAACATCAGGGAGAAAAGTAACGGCGTCATGAAAGTAACATTCCCTTTTTAAACGCCTACGAGCATGTTGAGAAATTTTGCTCTACAGTTCAGATGCATACGCGAGCTGGTTCTTTCTCACAACGGTTAGTTTCAGCCGAACATTCATATCAGTTACACGTCGCAGAGCTGAATTTGTATATTTATGCCACTCATTTAATTTTTTTCTAATTTTGTATTTTTCTAGAAATCCACAGTTAATGTGTACCTAGGTGATTATCCGAACGTGGATTCCTGAATAGTGCTTTTGTAGCTCTATTTATTTTATGTTCACAATTCCTGTGTGGTTTTTAGGTAATGATATATTTATTTTAAAATCCATTACCGGGGAAAAATATAACACGAAACCTCTGCGTGTTAAGAATACAAGTAAAACTAGTAATTTGTTATAATTAGGTATTTATTTATCTCCCAACGGTATTGCCTGGCGGTAATATAGATGCCCAAATGGATGGTGGTGAGGGTTAAAAAGGTGGGCTAGTTACAGATTCTTAATATCTAAGCAATCATCTGGTTCGATCGTACGACTCCGTACTCCAGAGTTTCAGTTTGATGTGGTTGTGTGTGTGTGTGTGTGTGTGTGTGTGTGTGTGTAAGCGGGTGCGGGTATACGTTAATAACTGTGGGAGCTCTCTACGTTGACGAGTTCTCAAACAGTGCCCATATATACATGAAGGAGTTGCCCGATTTGTCCCATTTTCGAACTTAAGTTTCCCTATTTTAAAAAAGGTCCGTGTACAAAATTTCAGCTCTCAACGTCGCCGCGTGAGGCATATATAGTGAAAAACTAAAACTTCGTATGACAACACCAAGAAGGCGTAACCTGATTTAGTGCACTTTCGAAATTTCAATTACCCTTGCTATGAAAACGGCATATACCAAATGTTAGCTGTCTACGTCGACACGTTCTCAGGTAGTGCACAAATACATAGTTAAAAACGAAATTTGTGTATGGCAGCCCTGCGGACGAATTACCCGATTGGTCCTATTTTGGAACGTAAATTTAATTTTTTTTACAAGAGCCAAATATTCGAACTGCGTGTCTTCCATGGTATAACGCTGTATGGATTGGAGCCATAGTCCGGAATGGGTTGAGGTGCTATTCTAAAGCATAGTACAGAGCAATCTGATGTGCTGGGATTAGGAGAATGAGGATGAAGGGATAGTCAAAGTAAAGATCGTAGCTGTGGTGATGGTGTAAAGGTTGAAATTAGACTCTAAGCATGGCAGCATCTTTATGCAGGCATCAGAGTAAAAAATTTAGCTGCGGGGTTATAGTTAAAATCCTCTGATGCGCAATAGTTGAGAAGTTAGACCGGGAGATGGGTTGTCTCATCGTGTCGCACCTTACTGGATATAGTATGGTAGACGATTAGAACTTGAATTAAGGAGTCTTGTTCAATTCTCGTTATGAGAAAGGCTTGCAGAAAGTGCAATACTTTGCCACTGTTCCGTAGGTAGTGACAGCATAAAGTACACACCCCAGTACGAAGGAAATGGTCCCATATATACTAGCCTTATGAAGTGCTCGGTTCACTACCTCCATCCGGAACAAATCGAGTCTCACGGGTCACGTAATTGATGAGGATGTGCAACATTTTTATACTTAATAGAATTATTCAATACTAAGTAATTAAAGAGTGATTATAAGAGCTCTCGAATGTTACAAATAGCCTAGGATTCTTATGTATAGGTTATTAGATTGAAACGTTGTTACTACGGTTGTTGTTAATTAACCGACGAAAGCGTACGTAAACAACATCGGTTAATTACTAGAGTTATTGCCATATAGAGGTATAAAAAACACCTGACTAGAGATAATGAAGGGGAGTGAAGTTAGGTTCTGTCGGTTTAGGTTATGTATGATACTTATATGAAGAGTCCCAGTGTTCTTAGCCAAACTCGAAATTAAGAGCAGACAGCGCTGCCGTTAAGATTAGTAGTTGTATAATTTGATGTGTAACCGTGCGGTATATCCGTGTACCAACCACATAAATATATCCTACTTGCTTGAATTACTGAACATTACGCTATAGTAGTATAGAATCGTCGTTGTCTACAGGAACTTCAGACACATAGATTGATTATTTATACATACAAAACATTTACAGGAATAGTTACATATTTACATACATACGTAGATATATGACAACCCGAATAATGATGAGAATCTGTTTAACCAGTTTGGCCGTCGGACCTTATTGAATTGAATTGTCAATATGAATGCGCACCATCTGGAGACAGACGAGCAGGAATATAAGCTCCAACTGAGAAGACTGTGAGCTGACATAATTGTTACATAATACATTATGCCACTTCAATCTTAAAGTCCACTTCGCGACAGTAGCGCTTGAGTAACTCTCTAACCTTTTATTAAGTATGTTGCTCAGTCACACAGCATCCTCCTGTCATTTCTAAGCTTTATGAGTCTCGCGCTTGACTCCGACTTTATCTTTTCTCGTCAGAGTAGTACACGCAGGCGGGTGGCTCTTCGTTTATTCAATATAATTACTTAAATAAGGTGCAATTAAATTAAGTTTAAATTGAGTAAATAAGTTGTGAATGAAATTCTAGTTAATAATATACACAGTAAAAAAGAATTCCTTAAAGTGAGTGGCAACAACTTGTGCCACAATGGTTAGGTATTTGTCGATAAGTTTAGGGAAAGCTACACCTTGGAAAACGTAAATTAGGTTTTTATCCTTAAAATATAGGTAGGTTCTTCCCCCTTAAATGTAGGGAATTTTTGTCCCCCTCCCCTAAAATTTAGGGAATATTCCCCAAAATGTAGGGATTCACCAATTTGTTTTTTATTTCCCGCCCACTAAAATGTAGAGAATAAGTGATAGCACCACCCCCTTTAGAAAAGCATAAGAATGACCTGACAGCTCATTTCTTATGGCCCATTCTACTAAGTAGTATGAAAGTTATGTTGGTGCGCTGGGCATATTGAAAAATAATATATGACTTGTTTTCAAAAACAATGTGTGAATTATATAAACGAAAATACATTTCCATAAAAAATGTAATGGAATTTTACGTACAATATAGGTTTTCTGGTGTCAAATACCTGCATCCATTGAATGTTCCATTCATTTGGGGAAATTAAACTGATTTTCCCTTTATATCAAAGAAAATTACAATTATTTTTAGGGAAAAACGTGTCATAAATTTAGGGAAGAGTCCTATTATTTTGCAGTGCGTAGAGAGTTTGCTTTTATTTCAACCACAACATTGGTGACCCATAAAATGAACACTAAAAAGATTTCAGCCATGCCGCCTGCACGAATCAGAAAATATCAGAAAAAGCAAACAGTGCCCACTGGAACTATAAAATCATAATTTCATGTGGCAGCGATGGATTTCTAGTATGGAAAATAAAATCTGATTATCTTTCAACCGATGGAACTACATGTGGCAGCATAAAGCATAGAATATTAGCAGTATTGTAGCCCAACAACACAAACTTGTGACAATTTACCACAACTAGAGCTAAAGTACAGTTTACTCAAGCAACCTGATCATAAAAGGCAACCGGTGCACTAGACAAAGAGGCTGATAAGTTTTTTATCCCTTAATTTCAAATTTGCTATATTACGAATAAATATTTTAAAATCTATCACTATTTTAAGACTTGAGCTGAAAATTTTAATACATACCTATATTTAGGATCTTCAATTAATCAATAAGCGATACATTTCAATACTTACTATATTTTAATTATTTACAATTCAATGAAAAGTAACCTTTGATATATATTTTTTGAAGTAAATCGTATAAGTCACAATTTTTTACATTATTTCTTTTTTTTTTTTGTTTATCAATTACTACGAGAAAAATAAGTGAAGAGTCTCAAATTTAATTTAATTGAGTAAAAATTTTTCAAAAAATATGAAAAACATAGAGGATGCAAACTTGATTCTCGAATCAAACAAAAGCGATCCAAAAGGATTTAGAAATGATACGAAAAATTTAGTTTGCCCGATTTTTAGGTCAATAATCTGAAATTATGGTTTACGCAAATAGAGCCCACATTTGCTACGCATAAAATTTCATCCAAATCAAAACGTTTTTACTATGTAGTTTCCAAATTACCAACGAAACAAATTGAACTTGTTGCAGACATACCTAATACGAAACAGACCAGACAACTCGTATACGGCTATGAAAGAAGCCATTATATCTAGAAAAAAATCAACTGAGCAATTACTACAGATGAACACAATGGGTGATAGAACACCTTCCGCCCATTTTAGAAAAATTGAAGAGCTGGCAGCACAATGTTCTGTGAATGACAAGAAATTGATCAAAATATTCTGATTGCGTTCACTGCCTAACGATCTTAGTGCTATTATTTCTATTGTCGACGATCATGACATAAGCAAGCTTACATTAGCTGCAGACAAGGCTTATGAAAAGCTGAAAATATCTGCTAGCGATATTGAACCAAAGTCGCGAGCTTCGCTACAGCCAAGCTATGTATAAAGCCTCATTGAGAACATAACCAAGCCAGTTAAAGGTTCTATCACGACGTTTTCAGCATAGTCGCAATCGAAAGAGCCAAACTTGCTCCAGGAGGGTGATTGTGATCTTTTGTCGTACTATTTAGTCGTGAATGTTGACATATTTTCTCGTACTTTTTCTTTTAACACAGTTAATTTTGTGTCTTCACTATTATCAACCACAAAATGAACTATAATGAATTTTCGGTGAACAAACGTCAAAAAACACGACTAAATATACGACAAATTAGTCAACTGCTCCCAGAGGTTGTGACAAAAATTTTACGCTGATAAATGGAAATTCTACACCTAGTTAGGGCATTACAAGTGCTTAAATTCGAATATTATTTTGAATTTGTAATGTGAAGTGTCATTTTCAGTTCATTCTACGTCATGCAAGGGTTGCTGAGCTGAAAAAAAAAATTGTGAAAGCACAATACTCGTCATCAAAATCACACTTCTGAGCAACTTCCATTTAATCGTCCACACAAATTAGAACCAGCAAAGCACAAATTGCTAAAGCAGAGTTCGACCGCATGGTGGAGTTGGGCGTTTGCCGGCATTTTAGTTCAAGTGTTGCGTCACCATTACACATGGTGCATAAGAAAGACACAAATGAGTGGCGTTATTTTGGTCACTATAGGCTTCTGAACACCGTAACGATCCCTGACCGTTACCCAATTCCACATATTCAGAACTTCACTATTAATTTGTGGGGTTGCACGATTTTTTCGATAGTGGATTTAGTACGCGCATACCACCAGATCCCCGTAGCGGCTGAAGATGTATATAAAACAGCAATAACAACTCCGTTTGGATTATACGAATTTCTGAGAATGACCTATGGACTCAGAAACGCAACCCAAATATTCCAGCGATTCATGAATGGTGTAATTTCAGGTTTAAATTTTATATTTGTGTACATTGAGGATATCCTGGTGGCTAGCCGAAATGAAAATGAGCACAAAGAACACTTGGAATCACTATTTGAACGTCTCAGTCAGAATGGACTCAGTATTAAATCTTCAAAATGCGTTTTTGGGGATCGCGAAAGTGACTTTTTTGGTCATAAAATCAATTCAGATGGAGTTAAGCCATTGGAGGAAAAGGTAAAAGCAATTGGAAACTACCCACAGCCTACAGGTGTACGAAAAATGAAACGCTCTGTGGGAATGGTAGAATATTGCCAACGGCTCATCCCATATTTAGGCGAATTACTTGCTCCAATCTACTGCCATTTCACAATACTGAATAAACAACGAAATAATAAGAGAAAATGTCTCATGGCCAACTTCTTCTCAGAATCCGTTTGACAAAGCAAAACAGGCACTTGCATCGGCTCCTTTATTATCATTCGCAATGAATTCTCCCAAGTACGCGCTTTCTACCGACGATTCCAGCACCGCAATAGGTGCTGTGCTTCAGGAGTTGATTAATGGGGTCTGGGAACCCCTTGACTCTTTTCCAAAAAACTGAAGTCTGCAGAAATAAAATATTCTACATTTGACAGAGAATTGCTAGCGATTTCTCTATATATTGGAAGGCAGACTTTTCAGGGTTTACACTGATCACAAACCGTTGTAGACTGCGTTAACAACGAAACCGGATAGAAGTCCCGTCAAGCTGATAACTTACATTTCATCTTACAATTTACGTCGGATATAAGATGCATTACAGGGAAAGACAATGTAGTCGCAGACGCCTTATCGCGCTCAAGTGATATCGAAAGTATTACACTCTCCGGACAGGATTTCACTTTACTGACACAATTGCAGGGAAAAGACCAAGAATTCAAGGCCCTACTTGAACGAAATGAACAGCCAAAATTTGAACTTAAACCCATAAAACTTCCCAACCTAGAAAAACCAATCTACTGCGAAATATCGTATAAAAACACCCGACCATACATTCCTGAAACAATGAGAAAAACTGTATTCAATTTCCAACATAACATGTCACACCCTGGTATTAGGGCTTCTAGTAACATGGTTGCCAAAAACTTTTTCGGACCAAAATGAATGTCGACACAGGCTATTGATACAAGACCTGTGTTAAATGCCAAAGGCAAAGGTTCAAAAATACACAAAGTCTCCTTTAGGAACTTTTAAAATGCCGAGATGTCGCTTCGAGCACGTCCACATGGATCTGACAGGAACTTTGCCACCTTCAAATGAAAATAGATACATACTGACAATAGTCGATGGCTTCACCCGATGGCCCGAAGCTTACACAATCCCGGACATGACAACACAAACGGTCGCAAAGACTTTTGTCAATGAATTCATCTGCCTTTTTGGTGTCCCGCAGCTAATAACAACCGATCAGGGAACACAATTTGAGTCTGCATTATTTAGTGCACTGTCTAAACTTCTTGCGTCTCACCGCGTACATATTTCTCCTTACCATCCATGTAGCAATGAACTCTTGGAAAGATTTCACAGGCATCAAAAATTGTTCATGCCAATGGATTCTAGGTGGTGTGGGATGGGATTGTTAACTAGGGGTACGAAGTTTTCATCAGAAATCCTCTACGGGCTTTGGCTTTCGAGATATAAGCGATTTGGTTTTGAATTAATATTAGTAATAATTAAAATAAACACTATGATATTTTTGTTCATGCCAATGGATTCTAGGTGGTGTAAGGGTGGAAGATCTAGATATAAGAATGGCATCATCTTGGTTTTGCTTTTTTCAAGTGCTGCAAGTTTTCTTAGCGGGGAAATTGTATATATCAGTATCATTCGAATTTCACAACACCTTGATGTTTTCTTAGCAAATTATTATTATTGAGTCTTATTGAGTCTAGGGAATGTGTATTGAAAAGTCTTATGTTTTATAAACATATGTTTTTATTTCCAATAAAATTTCTTCCTTGTGCGCACACGCAGTAGCAAAATGCTGCAGTACTACGGTTTTGCTGGGGTGCTGCGCCTAAAATTTTTTTTTTTTTTTTTTTTTTGGATACGAGATCACTTTCAGCACTCTCCAGCAAAGGGAAATATCATAGGACTTCAATTTTGATTCTGGAGTTCGCTTATGTTTCATCTCGAGTTTTGGGCATACGAGATCACTTTGGGGATACGAGATCACCTTTAGCACTCTCCAGCATAGGAAAAGAGCATAAGTTTTCGATTTTGTTTCTGGAGTTCGCTTATTTTTCATCTCAAGTATTGGGGATACGTGATCACTTTTAGCACTCTCCAGCATAGGGAAAGAGCATAGGTTTTCAATTTTGATTCTGGAGTTCGCTTATTTTTCATTTTGAGTTTTGGGGATACGAGATGACTTACAGCACTCTCCAGCATAGGGAAATAGCATAGATTTTCGATTTTGTTTCTGGAGTTCACTTATTTTCCATCTCGAAGATCGTAACTCTAAATTGACGTCAACGTTTGTGAACGGGTGGGAAGCTTTACTGATGGAGCTTGCTGGTTAAGTTTGATCTGGTCTTGAGGACTACAATTTGACCTTGAGGTGCCCTCTACTATGTGTGGGTACTGGAGATTGGCTGAGAGCTTTAGTGGCAATATCTGATACTATGACTAGGATTGTCTGGGGTCTGCTGGACTGGGCTGCGCTACCTGTACTAAGGCTTGGGTAGAATGTGTGCGGCTTATATGTATTAAGTAATGATATGAAATACCCTATGCGAATTTATATTGGCGCTATATACTTGTCAGCTTGAGTTTGATGTTAGTTGTTTACTTTAGTATGAGTGTCTGTGGTATGTTTGGCTGGGCTACTCGGTGGCTGAGGAAACATTACCCAAGACAAGGGTGGATGTGTGCAACTGTGTATTTATGTGGATAAGAAATGTTGTAAAATTCCCTAAGTGAATGAGGGTAATTAGTATTAGTAAGAATTCAAGTTAACCCTACAATATGCCAATGGATACTAGAAGGTGTCAGTGGGGGTCTTAGTTTCAGAGGTGGACAAAATTTTCATCAGAAATCCTCCACGGGCTATGGGTTTCGAGATATTAGCGATCTTATCATCTCAGGTGTAATTAATATTAGTGACTGAAAAAACAAAAACAACAACATAATTAAAGATGTGATAATATTAATCTCTAGGTGGCTTTTATAAACAAGATTGCAACATGTGATCATAATATCTAAAAATAGATCAGGCGAAGCTGGTTTGGGGTGAATGTAGTTAGTATGTAATGGAAATTGGTAAATGCCTAATTTTTCGCTTCAGGTGTAAGGCTTCTAATTTGAATCTTTGCATAAACAAATTCTCACAGTTCAGTAAAGTAAACAAACTCGCAGTCGAATAATGTAAACAAATTCGCACAGCAGCCGAGTAAAGTAAACAAATTGAGCGATTTATGAAAGATTCCTAATTTCTTTAGCTGAAAACAACAATAACTTATATTAATCTGTAGCATATGATGAGTAGTGGAAGTTATAATTGAAAATTACTTTTGTTAAAAAAAAAAAAAATAGTAACAACTATATCGTAAGTTGTGGATTAAAAACCTTTTATAAACAAGACGGATCATGCTGCGGATCACGGCTGGTTCGAATGTTAAGAAACATGAAGTAATGGAAATTAAATTTTTGATGTAGGTGTGTGTGTGTGTGAGTTGTGTGTGTGTTGAAAAGTCTTAGGTTTTATGAAAAATTGTTTTTTTTATTTTCAATGATATTTCTTTTTGGGTGGGTTAAATTTAAAGCTTTTATGAGCTATGATATCAATGTGGGATGATACTAATATAGTATGATATGTTGACTTATAGGGCGTTTTCACTACATCGAAATCACGTAATTTCGCTGTTTCAGCATGATTTCGACGAAATCACCCTCGAAATCACGTAATTTCCAGTACAAAAAACTAAATCGAAATCATCTCATTTTTGCGTAATTTCAATGAAATCACGTCAGAAATCACGAAAATTTGCCCGAACGCGCCCATTTTCAGTTTCCACTTTTTCTCAAACTGTATCATTTGACATTTGTTGTATACATTTGTCAATAAATTTGTAAGGAAAAAATTTAAAATTAAATTAAATATCACATTAATAGTTGCTGACATTTATATGATAATATATCCTTTTAATTGCAAAAGCCTTGTTTATGTAATTAATTATTTTATATGCCAATTTGGTATTTAAGTGTAGCACTTGTCAAACGAAATCATCTCAGCGGTAGTGAAAACACCTACAGTGATTTCGAAATCACTTCATCAAAATTATGTGATTTTGATGTAGTGTAAACACTCTATTAGATGAGTAGTGAAAGTTGCATTGGTATAAGTAAAAGACTTTTCGTCAAATTTTTGGTGATAAGGTGTAATGGCATGACCAGTGTTGCCACACGGAATTTTTGTTTCTTTAAGTTGATTCGATGGCTAGATAAGAACGTGTTCACTTCATCTTTATAATATAATCTTGTGGTGGGCATAGGGAGGTAGCAGCATTTTTTTATAAATCAAGGAGTTGCGCTCTTATAAAATTTGATTGACTCCTATATCTGAAAAATAGTTCACATGAAGCCTATAAGAATATGATAATTTTATCTTCATACTATTGGGGCAGGCACATTGTTTTCTTACCATAACATTTTACTCGATGAGCATTAGAAACAAATTCAAGAATGCTATAACTTTTAAAAATTATATGAAAATATTGAAAAAGTCGAGTCAAAATTTGGTGAGCACTATATAAGCTGCCCTTGGTCAAGAGATTATTCAACACATGGACCAGATACATGTGAATATTGTGGTGTTGCTAGATACCTAAAACCAGTTGTGAAGCTATATAAATTCTACCAAACATAGACAAAAAAGTAATTGCGAGGCATGCCTTAAGAAATGCGATTTAACTTAGCCCTAAAAATTCTCATTTTGTATACTTGGAGAGCTCATAAACGATCATGGAAACTTACGCTGTAGGCAGATGTTGATTTCAACGACAGATTCGTCAAATAGAGGAAATTTTGATTACATACAACTCTGTACCATAAGATTATAAGAATTAATACTTTTTAATTTTTAATAAATGATATTTTATATGTGGCCTTTTTTTTCCGGAACTTCCTAATAATATTTGACCTCTACAACGGGTCAACGGGTGACGGTGGTGGTAGTGGTGGGTGCCTGGTCCTGGACGGCGCTTTGAAACAGATGTTTGGAGCGTGGCCTCGGAGGTAATCTGAAGAGACTTTACACAGAGTGATGCTAGCAAACACTATATGTAACCCTAAGCTCGCTAAGAAATTTCTGAAATGTCACGTGCGCCGTAGGTTCATCGTGCTTTGAAATAGAAAACACGAGTGGTAAATTCATTAGCATATTTTCCATGCCAAGGATCTAAAGCCCGGACTAGCCTGTTTCAGGGTGAGGGACAGCCCCACGTTGTGCTTCTGTACCAATACATAGTATTTATTCCCCGGAAGCCCTAAGAAAGCATCCGGCAAGCTTCACTGCAAATTATAGATTAACGCGCAACCATCTCATTGCCACGGCAATGGTGGACGATATTCCTGTTGAAGTGCAATATATTTCAATCTCATTCCCTTGCTTGACAACGCGTCAAAACCCACCCATATGATATACTACGGATAGGGAAGTACCGTAGGAATTCCGATTGCGAAATGTCTTAGAAAACTGTAACAATTGTAGTGCGCTACAAGGAGATGTAAGAATCACATCGCGTTAAGTTATTAGACTACCGCAACCTTGTGAGAAACTCCCAGCACGTCTTGAAGTGAGAAATATAATTTGGCTCGGTTCATAAACCCTAAACCTTGGCCTCGGAAGTACTGCTAGTAATATTCCGAGCCTGCCATGTAACGAGCAGCTCAGAGAGTTCGGCCACCTTGTGAAAAAAATGTATAAGACATTTTTTGACAGGGGAATTTAAAACGCAATTTTAATCCAGCAACAAACAAATTTAAACTTCACATTGTAAACATCGACAAATTAAACAGAACGAGCGCAACCAGAATAAGTAAGTTGTCATGTCACTCTATATAGAAATGTTCGTGACACGAATGGTCGATTTGGCAGAGTGCCATTCTAGCCATCACTTGGGATTTTTATGATACAAACTAAAATTCCAAGAGTTAGCAACAAGACGGAAAAAGACTCGCGTCGGTGGCATTTCCTAGTAACATAACGGCGAGCCAATGAGCGTCCTAGCAACCGCGCTAACTGGTCTTTTTGCAAATGGACCGTGATCGGAGTTACAAGTGATTCCTGTTTCAAATGACAGCTTTATTAAATCAGATGGCTGATGTAATGCGGAGTTTATCACCACAAAGGAAAAAAAAGGGAACGTAAAATAAGAAAAGTAAAGTCTCAAAACTGAAAAGAAAAGGAAAAAACAATACGCATAAGGCACTTGGTGCAGTGATGGAACACGCTGGGCATAGCGGATCTAAAAAATAGGAAAAAACAAGTGAAAAAGCTAGAATTGGTCTAAGAGCAAATCTTATTACACCCTAAATGAATGCCCTTATGAAAATTTCGTATTGTTACCCTTCTACGCAAGTTTGATTTTTGAAGTGGTTTTTCGCATATATTTCTAGAACAAATGATTATAACCAATTTTATACGATTTCATATCCTAAAGAAGTTTTTAGTACAATAAAAATGTCTTTGACTGATCTTTATCACAGTATACGTAAAAAAACCTAAAATCTAATTTGGCAACACCAAGGAGGAGTTGTCTAATTTAGTCCACTATTGAAATTTTATTTATTAGTACAATAAAAGCACCATGTACCAGAAAAATGTATTGGAAACCCACGCATAAAGTTAAAGGTTATTTTGATTTTTGCTTGTCCGTCTGTCCATCCGTCCGTCCGTCCGTGCGCACGATAACTTGTACTTACAGAGCTGAAATTTTGTACACCGACTTTAAAAAAAAAGTAACATTAAGTTGAAAATGAGACAAATCGGGCAACTCCTTCGTAGGGTTCCATACAAAAATTTCGTTTTCCACTATATATTTGGACACTGCCTGAGAACGTGTTGACGTAGTGAGCTGAAACTTGGTACGTGGTATTTTCGTTGTACTAGCAAATAAAACTTCAAAAGTGGACTACAGCGGGCCAATCCTTCTTGGTGTTGCCATATAAAAATTTAGGTTTTTTAAGTATACTATGAAAATGATCACTGGAAGACATTTTTATTGTACTAAACACTTCTTCAGAATACGAAATCCTACAAAATTGGTTATAACCATTTTTTCTGTCCAACGAACCGTTCTTGAAATATATGGGAAAAACCACTGCAAAAATAAAAGTTGCTCAAATGGGTGATCACGAAATTTCATACGGGCGTTCATCTAGGGTATCATAAGAATTGATGTTAGACCAATTATAGCTTTTTTACTTGTTATATAATCAATTTGCTGATTGTTGAAAAGCAAATTGATCATACATTTTCATTCGCGCTGGAAATAATTTTCAGACGCCATTTGATACTGCTAAAATTTACTTGTGCAAAGAAATGTTGCTATTTTCGAAACGAGTAATTGAACTTATTTAGAACCTATGGAATTTTTATAATTGCTGACTATACAAAATTATTGTGAAATTTTAAATTGAGGAAATGCAAGAATGTAATAAATTGAGCAATTTGTATTTCGACTAAATAAGTAAGAACAAATTAAATAGAATGTATTTCAGGGAAATTAAATGCGTTGTTGTGTGTATGTATATTATGTGTTTGCTGCCTGAACATCTTCCCCGCATTGAACAGCTTGTTCAAACTTCCTCATCACGGATGCTAATTATAAAAGGCTCTCCAGAACTCTTTGTGGGTGTAGCTTTGCTCAGTCCAGACTTGCTGCATTTTCGTTCTGACCACCTGTATCTCAAGCAGCCGGCAATTAGTAGTCCAATGACAAGTGGTGTGTAGCTCAAGGTGAAATGATGAACATCGACTGGCTTGATTTCGTTTGGTAAATGTTGATTTCTTCGTATTTCGGCAATACCCCCACTTAGTTTTTTGAGCTCAACCGAGTGAGCTTGATAGTGTACTGCATTTCCTTCAAGAGCTTTGATGAAATGAGATGCCCCAAATTTTCTGTTGGCAGAAGTGATGTTCCCATTGCACTCGGGTAGATATAGTATGCTTGAATAGTAATGCGGTCTTACTTTATTGCGCAATTGCTCTGGATTTTCAGAATTCCAGATCCTTTAAGCATCTGCGTTGATACAGTTTTTTGTCATACCACATTTATAGATGGTTTTTCTTTTAATGAGTGTTCTGCCCAATGAGAACACTCAAGAAAAAATATGGAGAAGGATGTGGACTGTAAATAATAACGCCGGGGAATATTTGATAGCCAGTGGTTTACTGGACGCACGTAAAACTTAAGTACAACATTACAACTAGAACTAAAATTAACAGAATTCAATTTCACACTTAAGAACTAAACTTCAATATATTCAAAAAAATCGCTTACTCACTACACAATAATAATTTCAATATAATACTGTCACAGTTGTGGCTACTTTGACCAATGGCACTATATGTATATATATAGGTATATAAATATATTAATCAATATGAAATATAATATATGATTAATCAAAGATGTACTCACCAGTATAAAACTATGGAATCGACTTTATGGCGTTGGTAATTAAATAGTTAGTGATTATCTTGTTCTAGTCGTTCCCCGGAACAAGATACTTTACTTCTTCTTTATCTCAGTCGAGACCCAAGATAAAGGTTTGAGATTAGTGAGTGTTATTCTAGTCGCTACCCGGAATAACTATCTTTATCTCAGTCGAGACCCAAGATAAAGGTTTGAGTTAGTCTATGTTATACTAGCCGCTACCCAGAATAACTATCTTTATCTCAGTCGGTACCCAAGATAAAGTTGTTGAGTTAGTAAAATTTATTCCAGTCGAGACCCAGAATAAATATCTTTATCTCAGTCGTTACCCAAGATAAAGTTATTAGGTTAGTAAATTTTATTCCAGTCTAGACCCAGAATAAATATCTTTATCTCAGTCGGTACCCAAGATAAAGTTGTTATTAGTAAGATTTATTCCAGTCGAGACCCAGAATAAATATCTTTATCTCAGTCGCTACCCAAGATAAAGTTGTTATGTTAGTAGAATTTATTCCAGTCGAGACCCAGAATAAATATCTTTATCTCAGTCGTTACCCAAGATAAAGTTATTAGATTAGTAAATTTTATTCCAGTCGAGACCCAGAATAAATATCTTTATCTCAGTCGGTACCCAATGTAATGTACGTCTTGCACTGTTTGTAGTCACTCCTAATTATAGCGCGTCACCAAAGTATACGCACTGATTAATGGCGTCAACACTGTACTGGCAGCGGATACGCCGATATTGCTAAAGGGTGAGTTTGATTTAATAAAAGACACGCCGTATGGCAGCGTTAGCTTGTAAAGTCAAAACTGTATTTTCTTCTTTTGCCTCGCTTAATTTATACAAATTTAAACAAAGAAAATTGATCATCAGAATCGATTATTACTGTTTACATTAATGTGCAATTCTTTGTTTCTTACCCTACTTTCGTTTTATTTTCATTCATTGAAAATTAGAACATGTAATTGCTATAGAGAGTGACCATGAATGTACACACGGTGAATCATGTTACACAATTTCTTTTGCATACTTGACCTCGTGAATGGAGTTTTATAATAATAAAACGATGAGTCAAAGTGTGGACATTCGTAATGATAACAAAAACGAAATTATGTTGTCGTTTTTGTTATTGGGTCACTATGTGTGATTTATGTGGTGTGGTGTAATGATATCATGATATCGTAAAATCATGAGATCATTATGAGATCACTACACCCTCACCCTTCCTGTTGAGTCTTTATAATTTTTAAAGACGAAACACAGATTATACCAAAGTTTAGTACTATTTTGGAATATAAGGACTTTATGGAATATATATATTATATTATGCTAAAGTTTAATACTATTACTAATAATGATATCCGTAACTTTTATCTACTTAGGTTTATACACATTATGAGATATGAGAACGGTTATGTTATCTATCATTATGGTTACATGTTTACATTGTACATATCTATTTTTACATAGCATTTCTTTAATCTATCATTATGGTTACATAACATCGTATCTCTTTAATCTATTATTGTGGACTTTTTTGGGTGTGCTGTTTATTTCGATTATTGTGTTGACACCTTCTCTTTGTAATACTTTGAATGGACCTTTATATGGTTTTTGATGTTTCTTGCGATCTTCGTTTCTCAAGAGTACTAAGTCATTAGTTTTGATGTTTATTGGATTTGATGCATTTTGCTTTTCAACTCGCTTCTGTTTAACGTTTTCTATTAAATTTCTTGCTTTTGAAATAGCTGTTCTCAATCTGAACTTTAGTTCGTTTGCATAATTATCTAGATTGTAAATTTTGTCACTATTGTTGATTACGTCAAATGGGAGGTAAGGTAGTTTGCCAAATATTAATTCGTACGGTGTGTAATTTGTGTCTGTGTGAGGTGTGGTGTTGTAGGAAAAAGTGTAATAAAGTATCCATTTATCCCATTCTAAGTCTTCGGCGAACGAA
Organism: Dioctria rufipes; assembly: GCA_963924295.1. NCBI lineage: Eukaryota > Metazoa > Arthropoda > Insecta > Diptera > Asilidae > Dioctria > Dioctria rufipes. Next base: position 533,877 of record CAWUPM010001005.1, on the reverse strand, counting down.
AGCATGTATTCAGTAACAACGCGATGGTTTCGTTCCGCTATTCCCATACTTTGATGATGATAAGGGGTGCTAAAATTTTGTTTTATTTCAAGTAGTTTACATATTTCTCGCATTAATCCGTTAGTGAATTCTGTACCTTGATCCGTTTTTAAAATCTTAAAATGTCCGTATTTTAAAATAAATTCCTTTACTATTGTTGAGGCTACTGTGTTAGCATCTTTTGTTTCTAAGGGTGCTGCTATCACGAATTTCGTCAGTTCGCACTGCATGGTTAGTATGTATCGGTAATTATTCGAGATCCTAAGTGGTCCTACTATGTCCATAGCTATGGTTTCGAAACTTGTTGTCGGTGTGTTGGTCTTTATCATTTTTTCTTTAGTGTGTCTTACTTGTTTGTTTAGTGCACATTGTTCACAGCTGTTAATATAAGCTTTTACCATTTTGTTTATGTTTTTCCAACAAAATAGTTGTTTAATTTTTAGTACTGTTTTTCTTACTCCTAGATGTCCTCCGTGTGGTGAATTGTGATATTCCTCTATTATCTTGTTTTGGGTTTCAGTGCTATTTATTCTCTTAGGGGGTTCATATAATATTATGTTGAGTTTCGCGCGATTATTATTTTCAATTCTTTGTTGCAACGTGTTTAATAAATTTTTAAATTTTTCTTTTGGAATGCATTCAAATATATTATCTTTGTTTGATAGAGCTAGTTCATGTATATTCATTTTGTGTGTAGCATCCAATAGCTTCTTCATGATAGAAACGTATTTCATATCAGAGTTATTGTTATTGTTTTGTTTACTGCTACTTCGTAACTTTTCCGTGATGGAATCTTGTTTCGCATCAGGGTTGTCGTTACAATATACTATTATTTCTTTTTTCGTACGTACGATTTCTATTTGTTTCTTATAATTGCGCAATATTATAAATTTTAATTTTTTTATATTTCTGATATCAGATATGGAGGTGCAATCCCAAGTGTAAAGTTGATCAGGCTTTAACTGTGGCTGGAAAACATTTCCAATTTTTGCTTCCTCATTATTGCATGCTTTTTGTTTTTCTATCATACCCCTTGTTATCACTAGTGTTTTATTTACTGTTAGGTCTCTTTCTTCCGGAACCATATTTTTCAGAATATCGGAGTCTAGTTTTATTCTTGACAATGCATCAGCGTTGGTGTTTATTTTACCTTTCTTAAATACTATGTTGAAATCATAGTCAGCTAAATCTAATCTTATTCTCGTGAGTTTTGACGAAGGATTTTTGTGTGTGAATAACGATACTAATGGTCTGTGGTCAGTGACTACAATGAATCTTTTTCCGTATAGGTATGGTCTGAAAAAGTTTATACCCCAATGTATTGCAAGTAATTCCTTTTCGATAATAGGTTTGTTTATATCGTGTTTTGACAATGATTTACTTGCGTAGGATATCGGTAAATCTGAACCAATTTCACCTTGTGAGAGAACTGCTCCCAAAGCATAACTTGATGCGTCTGTTGTTAAGATGAAAGGTTTGTCGAAGTTTGGATACTGGAGTATTGGTGGTTGTGTAAGCTTTTTCTTTAGTGCTTCGAATGCTATTTGGCAGGATTCATCCCATATAAATGGTGTGTTCTTTTTTGGAAGAGAATTTAGGTTCTTCGCTATTTCTGCAAAGTTAGGGATAAATCGTCTGTAGTAATTACAGAAAGCTACAAATCTACGAACTTCGTCGGCATTTGTGGGTACTGGATAATTTTTAATGACTTCGTATTTGGAGGGGTCGGTTTTTATGCCTTCATTTGTTATCAGATGTCCTAGATATACAACTTCGGTTTTTAGGAATTGGCATTTACTTGGGTTTAGTTTGAGATTGTATTTGCGCAATCTCTGAAATACTTTGGTCAGATTTGTATTGTGGTGTTTAACACTACAACCGAAAACTTCGGAACTGAGTCCGGTAAGAGCAATTGTTAACATTCTTTGAAAACTATTAGAAGATACTTTTAATCCAAAAGGTAGTCTTTTGAATTGAAAATGGCCATTTCCCGTCGAAAATGCTGTGAGTTGTCTTGAGTCCTCCTCAAGTTCGATCTGGTGGAATGAACTAGTCATGTCAAGAGTAGTGAAATATTTCGCTCTTCCTAACTTGTCTAGAACATCCTCCAATTTAGTTAAAGGGAACTTGTCGCTAACAATCCTGTTGTTCAGCTTTCTGAAGTCTACGACTAAACAACATTGTTTTTTATCGCCAGTGCCTTTTTTTTGGTACCACGAGTAGTGGAGCATTATAAGGGCTAGTAGATGGTTCAATGATATCATTGGCCTCTAGCTCCTTGACTTGTTTGTTTATTTCCTCGTTTTGAGTGTGTGGTAACCGGTAGTTCTTTATGTACACGGGAGTATTATCCGTGACTTGGAGTGTTTGCTTGTAAAAATTGTTCGTAGTCAAAATTTCATCTTGCAGGTGAAATATATCATTGTATTCCTTTATTATTTCCAGTATGTTTGCTTTAGCTTCTTTCTCTTTGTAATCTATCTTTATTGCCTGTAGCAGTTTGTTTATTCGTTTCGTGTCACGTTTTTCTTTTGTTTTTACTAGTATGGAATAATTTTTCAAGGGTTCCATTTCTACTCTAAAGTTTGGTATTGTTACATCTTCGTCGTTAGTATTTAGCATTTTAATGTAGTTCTTTATTCAGTACTATGCTGTCTTCTTGTTTAGAGAGACATATTGGTATTATCGCTTCTGTTCTTGCTGGAATTTTTATCTGTGTTATCTGTAGTGGTTTCATTTCCATAGGTAAGATGATTTCGTGTTCGTTCACGTTAAACGATATAGTGAACGTTTCGTAGTCTATTTTGCATAGGAATTTTCTTAATATGTCTCGACCGATAATTCCATCTGTATCAATTGGAAAATTTTCATCTACTAAATGAAATGAATTACTGACTCTGTGGTCTCCAATGTGTTGCATTAAGCTTGTTGATCCTAATGAGGTAATTGCTTCCTTAGTAATTCCTGATAATTTGCATTTATTGTTTGGATTTAAATAAAAATTAACAATGTTTAATTTAGTTGTTTTTATTATTGATACGTCTGCGCCTGTGTCTACTAAGAATTTAAGGTGTCGATTGGCATTCTCACAATATAATGTTATATAATTCGTGCAGGTGTATGAGATTTTGTACATCTTATTACATTCTCCGGGAGGGCGTTTTATTCCTCTCCGGAGTCCTGGACGTTTCCCTGGTCCTGGACATAGTTAATTTGCGCGGAATTGTTATTTCTACGAAAATTTCTATTATTATTATTGTTATTCCTGTTATGGTTAAAGTTTCTATTATTATTATTGTTATTAGTATTATTATTATTATTATTATTATTGTCGCAGTGACCGGACGTGTCAAATTGAGCTCCGATAAAGTAACGCGAAAAAGGCAACAATAAAGAGCGAAAGAAGCAAAAGTGTGTTATCGGCGGTAGCGTGCAATAATCACAATCGTCCGAAGTGAATTATCTATAAAAATACCAAATTTGTGAAAAAGTGTTCAAAATAAAAATTCTAGTGACATTTCTGAAAATAATTTAATTTAATTTGGTCGTTGCCATGGCAACATAAAATTTTTAAATTTTGACTATAGTATCAAAACCTTTGGAGCAAGCAATAAATAAATTTTAGAGTTGAAAATAAAAGAAAAAAAATTTAAAAAATATATATATAAAAATATAAAGTGTAAACTGCTCTGCCGTACTCAAAATGAGTACGAGCAGCAGCGATTCTGGGGGGACTGATGATCCCCTCAAGTCAAAAGGAAGGAGAAAGAAGAGCAGAAATGCGTCTTCTTCTTCAAAAACAAACCCCCAAGAGCCCACTGAAAAGGCTATTAAGGGCCCTAGTCAAGAGGCCATAGAAAAGAAGGCTGATCAAAGTTCCTTGGAGAAGATGGTAACGAGGGCAGCGGATGCTGTCCGCGAAGTGCCTGGGACGTCAGGTGCTATAATGGCTGCTATCATAGCAGCACCTCAAGCAAAAGGACAACATCCAAAATTATTGGAAGTTGTCAAATCGGCTTCGTCTACAGCGCCTAAGCCGGACGGAGTTATTTTAAGGCCACCACTGTCTTCAACGAAGTCAACTGGCCAGAGCAACAAGCCAACATCGCCAGTAAGACCAGCAGCAGCACCACGATCCCCGGCGTTAGTTGCAGGGATTTCTTATGCACAGCAGGTAAGTGGCAGTTCCACTAAAGAGTCAGCCATAGAAATTTTAGGAAAGGGCATCACTCCTCGTCCAGCCCCATTGGACGCAGGTAAGCCTCGGCCTAAGACCGGTGCGGGTCTTCAGGCTTTTTTCGACGGGAGGTGGCAGGATGAGAGCTACGGTATGCAGCTCGAGCACATCAATAGATGTCCTCAGAGCGCATACCTGAAAGCGATCTTTCAGGTCATCTCTCGTGAGGAGCTATTCTCCATGGGAGTAATAGCTGGGGGAATGGTCGAGGTGTATACCACGACCCTCGGTAGTGCTACCAAGCTCATGCTTGCGGGCATCGATGTGGATGGTAGACACCTTGTGCCATTCCCACTCAGGGAAAAGCCCACGAAGGTTGTCTTTTCACGGGTCCCAATGCGAGCCAGTCATGAAGACCTCCTGAATTTCCTAGGGAGATTTGGGAAGGTTCATGGCAGTGTTCGTGCTATTCCCATTAAAATTGGGGACGAGGGTCTTGGGCGGGGTATTTTCGGTACCAGCCGGGAAGCGTCCATCACTCTAAATAAGGGGTGCACGCTTCCAAGAGGCTTCTACCTGAGCATATCCGGCTCAAGACACTGGATTGATGTGAGCACCGAAGCGAAATGCCATGCTTGCCATTTAGTAGGGCATTTTATTGCTGACTGCCCCAAGAGAAGCGGGAAGAAGGCTGAACAGAAGGCTCCTTCGAAGGAAACCACTGCTACAGTAGTGGCTCCGGAAAAGGAACTTTCTGCCAGCACTCAACCTGCTATCTTGGAGCAGCCAGTGGCTAAAGTGCCTGAAGTTGTCCCTCAGGCAAAAAACATTAAGGCTATAAACGGCGCCACGTCGGCACGTGAAAACATGGCTACTTCAGACGAGGAGTCGATTAGCCATCTAGTAAAAAAAAAGAGGACGAGGAGGAAGAAGGTCGACCGGGTGATGCTGCCTCCTCCAGAGCCAGCAAAGCCAGTCGCACCCAAGCGGCCCCACTCGGAGGAGGACGATAGTGGTGCCCGCGGTTCGAAGGTTGTTGTGAGAGAGGCGGAAGCATCTCTCGAACAGCTTTCGGACTGCGAAATGACCGGCTTGGATGAGACTGGTCTCTCCAGCTTCAGTGGCTACGAATCGTGTGGTAGCACCATGTCGATTGGTAGCCAATTTGAAGTCTCGGAGGGTTTGGAAACCCTTCCTAGGGAGAAGATCTCGAGGATTCTTTCCCGGCTCCTGTACAAGAAGAATTCAGGCAAAATCTGGAGTATTCTTGTGGAGGAGCTGGGGAAGCCGGAATTGCTACTTCCCCAACTTCTACTCCTACAAGAGGAGTGCAAGAAGAAGGGGAAGTACAACGGTATATCCCGGTTAGATCGACTCCATAGGAGGGTGCAGGAGTTGATGCAGGAGCATCGCTTGGTTGATTCTCCTAGTCAATAGACGTCGTACCATCATCGTTTGAGCTTCTTATCTCTGTGAATGTGTAAGATAGGCTGTCTTAACACCGGGGGTTTAAGTGCTCATACAAGACTACACAGTACTATCGAACATGCCAAAATGTTCGATATAGACATTACACTTCTGCAGGAGACGAATTTTACACAAGACACGTATACACACCTTGAGCGTTATGCTTATTTGCACACTGGCTATGCAATGTTTGCCACACCTGCACCTCGCCGAGGCTCAGGAGTGGCAATCATTGTATCCAACAAATTCACACTATCGTCTCCTGTATATACAGATATCTTTCCAGGCTTCGCTTCTTCCTTGGACTTTGTCGTTCAAGACAAACATATCAAGGTAGTAAACGTGTACCTTCCTCATGACCAGGACATTACAAGACAAGTTCTTGATAGTGTTCAATCCTGTCTGGTGAATTTTAGTGGCGAAACTATCCTCGGAGGTGATTTCAACTGCACGCTAAATCCCTCAATGGATCGGCATTCCGGAGTTGAGTTCAACTCTGTCAATGCTACTCGGTTGAGGAATTTTGTTCGTGTTTTCAGACTCGTGGATATCTATCGTTGGATGCATCCTACGACTAGATCATACACGAGGGTCTCGCGAAATATCCATGGAAGTCTCGCAGGCTCCAGAATCGATAGACTTTACGTCTCACCTGGAATACTAGAACATTTCGTTGGTGTCACTCATGAAGTGTGTTCCGTTAGCGATCACCTTCTTGTAGTGGCAACCAGCACTCTAGTTGAAAGAAGAACTGCATACTGGATATTCAACAACTATTTGTTGAATTCCGAGCAGTTCATCAATGAATTCACTGAATTCTGGCACGATTGGCAAGGGAGGAAAGGTGACTTTCCTCTTCTTAGTCAATGGTGGGATGTTGGAAAGCTCCAAGTTCGATCTTTTATCGAAGCGAATTTCAATCGAAGTGGGTATCAAGCTTCCAGCTTGTCGGCCGAAGTATCTCGGGTGGCAGCTCTTCTCCCAACTCAGCCGGAGTTGATTCTTTATTTTAACAGAATAAAGGAACGCTTGGCAACACAAACTTACAAGCACAGCTTGGAGTTTGTGCTGCGCAGCCAATCACGCTGGCTGAGGGAAGGCGATTCTCCAACCGAGTACTTCTTTCAGGCAACTAGACGACGTACTGCTTCTTGTGAAGTCGAATCGATAGTTGATGAATCTGGACAAGTCCTCAACGGACAACAGCTATCAGAATTTATTCGAGACTATTACAGTAGTCTCTACTCTGAATCGACGTCGACAACATCCTCGACCACTCATGAATTTCTTGAGAATATTCCCATTTTCTCTGAAGACAGCAAGGAGATCCTGGATACAGTAATCTCATTGGAGGATATGATCGCTGCGACAAAGGATCTAAGGCGACACACTTCACCTGGTTATGACGGCTTGACTCCAGAATTCTTCATACGTTTCAGGGATTTATTAATTCCTGACCTTTTGGAAGTCTTCAATTCGGCGGTTGAGACACATTCAGACTTTCCTTCTAGTTGGAGGAGGTCTGTTATGCGATTGATTCCAAAGAAAGGAGATTTGCAGAGGATGGGGAACTGGAGGCCAGTAACCCTATGCAATGTGGACTACAAAATCGTCTGCAAAGCATTAGGGGCGATACTCCGCTCAGTGATTGCTTCGGTAATACACCCGGAACAGTCCTATTGTGTTCCTGGTCGTAGTATCTACGACAACATCGCGGTAGCCAAACATTTGTTTGCCTACCATGAACAGACAGGTACACAAATGGCCATGATTTCTCTTGACCAGCAAAAGGCTTTTGATAGCGTCTCGCACGAGTATCTCCTGACTGCTCTCGAGGCATTTGGGTTCCCGCCCAGGTGGCTGGATATCATCGGGAAACTGTATAGAGATTCAGCGATTTTGATTAAGCATCAAGGACAGGTTCTGGCTCCTATCTCGTTTCATCGAGGTATCAGACAGGGCTGTCCATTGTCAGGTATGCTTTATGATCTTTCGTTGGAGCCGCTACTGGTGAATCTTCGTCGAATGCTCGAACAATATTCAGTGCATCTACCATATACCAATGTGAGGCCTCTTATGTTGGCATATGCGGATGACCTTTCTATTTTCGTGACAAGAGATGAAGCTTTTCCGGTCGCTCGTGCTGTTTTCGAACAGTACGAGCGTATAGCGGGCGCTAGAATCAACCTTAGCAAGAGTCAAGGCTTGTGGTGTGGAAGGTGGAGAGATCGTACAGATACTCCACTGAATATCCAATGGACTAATACTTGCCTGAAGTATTTAGGTGTGTATATCGGACGCGAGAGTAAATCAAATAATAGCCGCATCGCTCTTGAGAAACTCTCTAGAGCTATAAACTCATGGCGTAGTCGACTGTTTCCACTATCCCTAATGGGAAGGTCAGTCGTGATAAACTATTTGATTACCTCGTCCATCGTTCATCTGCTAAAGTCTGAGACGTTTGATGAAGGCTTCGTAGGTCTTCTTCAAGCAAAAGCGATAGACGCCTTTTGGTGCGGAAGACGATGGGTTGCTGAAAGCACGCTCTGCCTGCCAGTCAAGATAGGTGGATTAGGTCTCACTAACTTGGTTGTGAAATCAAGGTGTCTCCAAGTGCGTGCATTCCAACGAGTGTTCTGCCAGAGAGACACCTTGATTTCTCAACTGTGGGTGAATGTACTGGGAGGGATCGGCATAGGGGAGTATTACTACCTGCTCTCTGTTCGACCACCCTATCCTCGTGACTGGCCGCAGGATCTAATCTCAACGATTCAGACCTGGGGCAGAATCAGGCCAGCATTTCACCTTAAGTGGAATGCTCTACGGTACACGCAATTCGCGTCGATTCCAATCAGGTTTAATCCTGAATTAATGGATTCAGTGTTCAGTAATGCTCGAGGTTTTGAAGCTGACACGCATACACTGACAGTTCTCGGAGATATTATTGATATCTCTGGAAACTGTCTAATAAACACGAACACTCCACAACTACACGACCTGGCGACTTCTGCGCGGGAGAGATTTCGCCAACTTGGGACCAGTGACCCTGGCACTAAGTTGGAAGATGCTTTCGTTCTGGACAGACCGCCTCACACACCTTTCAGCACACTTACAACACGTGTGCTCCGTGACGTGCTTATGTCAATAAGACCTCCGGAGTATACAGGATACAACAGATGGCGAACACACCTCGGGGTGAATATGGGCGTGATGGGAGGGATAACTTGCAGAGTAGTCTACAGTTATCCTTCTAGTTACAAAGATGCTGATGTAGCATTCAAATTGCTGCATCACAGTCTTATGCATCCTAATCAGTTGTCACATATCGACCGGCGGGTTCAGAGGATCTGCACAGTTTGTTCTGGTGAAGGCACCTTGTTTCACAGGTTCTTCACTTGTCCAGCTTTGCAGAGTCTAATGGAACTGGTGCGCGATATGTGTCAATTGATCCACCCGAATTTCAGCATTACTAGGACATCGTTTCTATTGGGGACCAAAGGTTTGTAGTCGGGTGTATTGTTTGATTAGCTTTGTGTTGACACTGGCCAAATCTACAATTCACTTGTACTACATGAGAACCGGAGATGGGAATCAGAACACTGACCCACAACACCACGCACAAGCACTTAAGCGCCACTTCGTTGACAGATTGAAGAGACGTTTACGTCTTGAATATCTGGCAACGAACGCAGACACATTCAACTGCACATGGCAGCCACTATCGTCAGTGCAGGACGGCGCTCTTGTCTTTCGCTGGTGATATCAGGCCACAGCATTTGCAACTCTAGTCCACGGGGCTTCTCCTCGCTTTGGAACCGTTGCAAGTGCTGTGGGAAGGATAAGCGCTCCGTTAGAGATGCTAAGCTGGAGGGATGATGAGGGCAGTTTGTAGAGGTCTATGATACTACAGGCTGCCCTCGCGGGACTCTATAACGGTATCGGATAAATTTTTTCGTTCGTTCGATTTATATTTTTTCTACTTCGGTTTCGGTCTCGGTTCTAAATTACAAAATTTTTTGTTGAAAATACGCTCGTTTAGGGAATTACATTTTGATTGATTAATTTGGAAATTTGGAACTTCTTGGAACTGCCACTTACCCAATTGTCAAAATTGGGACAAGTAATAAATTTTTTGTTTTTACATCTTTTAGGCATCTTTCAAAATTTCTAGTATCCGTTATACACAGTCTCTTTTGAGAACATTGTATTAGTTTGTGCTTTTTTTGTGCCTTTAAATGTTAGTTTCTCTTGTTGTCCCTATTGACTTGTGTATTGTTATTTATATATTAGTCAGTTAGAGCCTTTTCTCCTTTTTACAGAGCCACTTTTTGTTTGTTTTTTAATTTTAAGAGTCAATTTATAACGTTTATTAAAGATCTTATATACATAAAAAAAAAAAATTATTATTTTATTGTCGAGAGCGAACGTGTCATTTAAGAGCTTCAAAATAATAAAGAATAACAGCGGAAATACGCTAAGAAAATTCGTAAAATTCTGCAAAAGTGACAAAGAAGTTAGTGTGCTTATAGTGTAGTGATTTTAGTGGAAGTATAGCTATAAAAAACTATTAAAAAATTAAAAACTAAATTGTAAAAAAGTAGAAAGGTCTGACAGTTTTGGCTTTTTAATTAATTTCGGTCGTTGCCATGACAACATGGCAACCGTTTAAAATTTCCATAGTGCTTCGTTGCAAATAAAAAGATTTTGCAAAATTATAAAAAGCAAAAAACCTAAAAACGCTAAATTAAAATTTGTATATTTTCTGAAAATACAAAAGTGTGAACTGCTCTGCCGTGCTCAAAATGAGTACGTGCAGCAGCGATTCTGGGGGAACGGATGATCCCTTCAAATCAAGTGGAAGGAGGAAGAAGACCAGAAATGCTTCTTCTTCTTCTTCCAAAACAAGTCGAAAAGGGCCCACAGAAAAGGCCATCAAGGGCCCTTCTGAAGAGGTCAAAGGCAAAAACTTGCAGCCATCTCCATTGGAGAAGACTATTGCCAGCGCAACCGAGATTGTCCGAGAAGAAACTCTAGTAACAGCTCCAAAATCAACCGCTATTTCTGCAGCATCTGTAGCTGCAGCTATAGCAAGTGAACTGCAGAGGGGTTCAAGCCCAAAACATCCAACGCTGAAGGAAGTCGTTGAAACGGCTTCGGCTTCAGCACCGAAGCCTACTGGCATAGCACCACTGAGGCCATCGCTTTCATCAGAGAAAATGAATGCCTCGAAGAAACAACCAGCAGCAGCAGTACTGCGATCCCCTACAGTAATTGCAGGGATATCTTATGCCCAGCAGGTAAGTGGCAGTTCCACTAAAGAGTTAGCTTTAGAAATTTTAGGAAAGGGCATCACTCCTCGTCCAGCCCCATTGGACGCAGGTAAGCCTCGGCCTAAGACCGGTGCGGGTCTTCAGGCTTTTTTCGACGGGAGGTGGCAGGATGAGAGCTACGGTATGCAGCTCGAGCACATCAATAGATGTCCTCAGAGCGCATACCTGAAGGCGATCTTCCAGGTCATCTCTCGTGAGGAGCTATTCTCCATGGGAGTAATAGCTGGGGGAATGGTTGAGGTGTATACCACGACCCTCGAGAGTGCTACCAAGCTTATGCTTGCGGGCATCGTGGTGGATGGTAGACACCTTGTGCCGTTCCCACTCAGGGAAAAGCCCACGAAGGTTGTCTTTTCACGGGTCCCAATGCGAGCCAGTCATGAAGACCTCCTGAATTTCCTAGGGAGATTTGGGAAGGTTCATGGCAGTGTTCGTGCTATTCCCATTAAAATTGGGGACGAGGGTCTTGGGCGGGGTATTTTCGGTACCAGCCGGGAAGCGTCCATCACTCTAAATAAGGGGTGCACGCTTCCAAGAGGCTTCTACCTGAGCATATCCGGCTCAAGACACTGGATTGATGTGAGCACCGAAGCGAAATGCCATGCTTGCCATTTAGTAGGGCATTTTATTGCTGACTGCCCCAAGAGAAGCGGGAAGAAGGCTGAACAGAATGCTCCCTCGAAGGAAACCACTGCTATAGTAGTGGCTCCGGAAAAGGAACTTTCTGCCAGCACTCAACCTGCTATCTTGGAGCAGCCAGTGACTAACGTGCCTGAAATTGTCCCAGAGGCAAAAAACATTAAGGCTATAAACGGTGCCACGTCGGCACGTGAAAGCATGGCTACTTCTGACGAGGAGTCGACTAGCCATGTAGTCAAAAAAAAGAGGACGAGGAGGAAGAAAGTCGACCGGGTGATGCTGCCTCCTCCAGAGCCAGCAAAGCCAGTCGCACCCAAGCGGCCCCACTCGGAGGAGGACGATAGTGGTGCCCGCGGTTCGAAGGTTGTTGTGAGAGAGGCGGAAGCATCTCTCGAACAGCTTTCGGACTGCGAAATGACCGGCTTGGATGAGACTGGTCTCTCGAGCTTCAGTGGCTACGAGTCGTGTGGTAGCACCTTCTCGACTGGTAGCCAATTTGAGGTCTCGAAGGGGATGGAAACCCTTCCTAGGGAGAAGATCTCCAAGATTCTTGCCCGGCTCCTGTACAAGAAGAATTCAGGTAAAATCTGGAGTATTCTTGTGGAGGAGCTGGGGAGGCCGGAATTGATACTTCCCCAACTTCTACTCCTACAAGAGGAGTGCAAGAAGAAGGGGAATTACAACGGGATATCTCGGTTAGATCGACTCCATAGGAGGGTGCAGGAGTTGATGCAGGAGCATCGCTTGGTTGATTCTCCTAGTCAATAGACGTCGTACCATCATCGTTTGAGCTTCTTATCTCTGTGAATGTGTAAGATAGGCTGTCTTAACACCGGGGGTTTAAGTGCTCATACAAGACTACACAGTACTATCGAACATGCCAAAATGTTCGATATAGACATTACACTTCTGCAGGAGACGAATTTTACACAAGACACGTATACACAACTTGAGCGTTATGCTTATTTGCACACTGGCTATGCAATGTTTGCCACACCTGCGCCTCGTCGAGGCTCAGGGGTGGCAATCATTGTATCCAACAAATTCACACTATCGTCTCCTGTCTATACAGATATCTTCCCAGGCTTCGCTTCTTCCTTGGACTTTGTCGTTCAAGACAAACATATCAAGGTAGTAAACGTGTACCTTCCTCATGACCAGGACATTACAAGACAAGTTCTTGATAGTGTTCAATCCTGTCTGGTGAATTTTAGTGGCGAAACTATCCTCGGAGGTGATTTCAACTGCACGCTAAATCCCTCAATGGATCGGCATTCCGGAGTTGAGTTCAACTCTGTCAATGCTACTCGGTTGAGGGATTTTGTTCGTGTTTTCAGACTCGTGGATATCTATCGTTGGATGCATCCTACGACTAGATCATACACGAGGGTCTCGCGAAATATCCATGGAAGTCTCGCAGGCTCCAGAATCGATAGACTTTACGTCTCACCTGGAATACTAGAACATTTCGTTGGTGTCACTCATGAAGTGTGTTCCGTTAGCGATCACCTTCTTGTAGTGGCAACCAGCACTCTAGTTGAAAGAAGAACTGCATACTGGATATTCAACAACTATTTGTTGAATTCCGAGCAGTTCATCAATGAATTCACTGAATTCTGGCACGATTGGCAAGAGAGGAAAGGTGACTTCCCTCTTCTTAGTCAATGGTGGGATGTTGGAAAGCTCCAAATTCGATCTTTTATCGAAGAGAATTTCAATCGAAGTGGGTATCAAGCTTCTAGCTTGTCGGCCGAAGTATCTCGGGTGGCAGCTCTTCTCCCAACTCAGCCGGAGTTGATTCTTTATTTTAACAGAATAAAGGAACGCTTGGCAACACAAACTTACAAGCACAGCTTGGAGTTTGTGCTGCGCAGCCAATCACGCTGGCTGAGGGAAGGCGATTCTCCAACCGAGTACTTCTTTCAGGCAACTAGACGACGTACTGCTTCTTGTGAAGTCGAATCGATAGTTGATGAATCTGGACAAGTCCTCAACGGACAACAGCTATCAGAATTTATTCGAGACTATTACAGTAGTCTCTACTCTGAATCGACGTCGACAACATCCTCGACCACTCATGAATTTCTTGAGAATATTCCCACTTTCTCTGAAGACAGCAAGGAGCTCCTGGATACAGTAATCACATTGGAGGATATGATCGCTGCGACAAAGGATCTAAGGCGACACACTTCACCTGGTTATGACGGCTTGACTCCAGAATTCTTCATACGTTTCAGGGATTTATTAATTCCTGACCTTTTGGAAGTCTTCAATTCGGCGGTTGAGACGCATTCAGACTTTCCTTCTAGTTGGAGGAGGTCTGTTATGCGATTGATTCCAAAGAAGGGAGATTTGCAGAGGATGGGGAACTGGAGGCCAGTAACCCTATGCAATGTGGACTATAAAATCGTCTGCAAAGCATTAGGGGCGATACTCCGCTCAGTGATTGCTTCGGTAATACACCCGGAACAGTCCTATTGTGTTCCTGGTCGTAGTATCTACGACAACATCGCGGTAGCCAAACATTTGTTTGCCTACCATGAACAGACAGGTACACAAATGGCCATGATTTCTCTTGACCAGCAAAAGGCTTTTGATAGCGTCTCGCACGAGTATCTCCTGACTGCTCTCGAGGCATTTGGGTTCCCGCCCAGGTGGCTCGATATCATCGGGAAACTGTATAGAGATTCAGCGATTTTGATTAAGCATCAAGGACAGGTTCTGGCTCCTATCTCGTTTCATCGAGGTATCAGACAGGGCTGTCCATTGTCAGGTATGCTCTATGATCTTTCGTTGGAGCCGCTACTGGTGAATCTTCGTCGAATGCTCGGACAATATTCAGTGCATCTACCATATACCAATGTGAGGCCTCTTATGTTGGCATATGCGGATGACCTTTCTATTTTCGTGACAAGAGATGAAGCTTTTCCGGTCGCTCGTGCTGTTTTCGAACAGTACGAACGTATAGCGGGCGCTAAAATCAACCTTAGCAAGAGTCAAGGCTTGTGGTGTGGAAGGTGGAGAGATCGTACAGATACTCCACTGAACATCCAATGGACTAATACTTGCCTGAAGTATTTAGGTGTGTATATCGGACGTGAGAGTAAATCAAATAATAGCCGCATCGCTCTTGAGAAACTCTCTAGAGCTGTTAACTCATGGCGTAGTCGACTGTTTCCTCTATCCCTAATGGGAAGGTCAGTCGTAATAAACTATTTGATTACCTCGTCCATCGTTCATCTGCTAAAGTCTGAGACGTTTGATGAAGGCTTCGTAGGTCTTCTTCAAGCAAAAGCGATAGACGCCTTTTGGTGCGGAAGACGATGGGTTGCTGAAAGCACGCTCTGCCTGCCAGTCAAGATAGGTGGATTAGGTCTCACTAACTTGGTTGTGAAATCAAGGTGTCTCCAAGTGCGTGCATTCCAACGAGTGTTCTGCCAGAGAGACACCTTGATTTCTCAACTGTGGGTGAATGTACTGGGAGGGATCGGCATAGGGGAGTATTACTACCTGCTCTCTGTTCGACCACCCTATCCTCGTGACTGGCCGCAGGATCTAATCTCAACGATTCAGACCTGGGGCAGAATCAGGCAAGCATTTCACCTTAAGTGGAATGCTCTACGGTACACGCAATTCGCGTCGATTCCAATCAGGTTTAATCCTGAATTAATAGATTCAGTGTTCAGTAATGCTCGAGGTTTTGAAGCTGACACGCATACACTGACAGTTCTCGGAGATATTATTGATATCTCTGGAAACTGTCGAATAAACACGAACACTCCACAACTACACGACCTGGCGACTTCTGCGCGGGAGAGATTTCGCCAACTTGGGACCAGTGACCCTGGCACTAAGTTGGAAGATGCTTTCGTTCTAGACAGACCGCCTCACACACCTTTCAGCACACTTACAACACGTGTGCTCCGTGACGTGCTTATGGCAATAAGACCTCCGGAGTATACAGGATACAACAGATGGCGAACACACCTCGGGGTGAATATGGGCGTGATGGGAGGGATAACTTGCAGAGTAGTCTACAGTTATCCTTCTAGTTACAAAGATGCTGATGTAGCATTCAAATTGCTGCATCACAGTCTTATGCATCCTAATCAGTTGTCACATATCGACCGGCGGGTTCAGAGAATCTGCACAGTTTGTTCTGGTGAAGGCACCTTGTTTCACAGGTTCTTCACTTGTCCAGCTTTGCAGAGTCTGATGGAACTGGTGCGCGATATGTGTCAGTTGATCCACCCGAATTTCGGCATTACTAGGACATCGTTTCTATGGGGACCAAAGGTTTGTAGTCGGGTGAATTGTTTGATTAGCTTTGTGTTGACACTGGCCAAATCTACAATTCACTTGTACTACATGAGAGCCGGAGATGGGAATCAGAACACTGACCCACATCACCACGCACAAGCACTTAAGCGCCACTTCGTTGACAGATTGAAGAGACGTTTACGTCTCGAATATCTGGCAACGAACGCAGACACATTCAACTGCACATGGCAGCCACTATCGTCAGTGCAGGACGGCGCTCTTGTCTTTCACTGGTGATATCAGGCCACAGCATTTGCAACACTAGTCCACGGGGCTTCTCCTCGCTTTGGAACCGTTGCAAGTGCTGTGGGAAGGATAAGCGCTCCGTTAGAGATGCTAAGCTGGAGGGATGATGAGGGCAGTTTGTAGAGGTCTATGATACTACAGGCCGCCCTCGCGGGACTCTATAACGGTATCGGGTAAATTTTTCGTTCGTTCGGCTATTAAGTTTTTAATTCGGTTTCGGTTTCGGTGCTAAATTGCAAAATTTTTTGTTTAAATTCGCTCGTTTAGCAACATTTTTATTAGTTTATTTTGGAAATTTGGTACTCATTGGAACTGCCACTTACCTAATTGTCAAAATTGGGACTGGTTCAAAATTTTTTTTGGTTAAACTTTAGATCTTTTTCAAAATTCTTGTGACCGTTTTTAGACTCTTTTGAGCATTTTGTCTTGTTTGTTTTCCTTTTTGTGTCATTGTTGTTGTTTATTAGTTGTTATAATTGTTTTAGATGTTATTATTTGTCCCTATTGACACTTTATACCATTTAGTTTAGCTAGCGTCTGCTTTTTACACTTTGTAGAGCCTTTTGCCACTTAGTTTTAAGGATTTTGAAAAGAGCCAAAGAGCCACCAAATAAAGAGCCTATATAAAAAAAAAAAAAAAAAAAAAAAATTAGTATTTCTGTTATAGTTTCTATTGTTATTTTGTTGGTTGTAGCTAGTCCTAGTATTATTATTATTATTTCTGTAATTAATGTTAGGTCTGTAGCTGTAATTCCGGTTATAATTTTGCCTATTGAAGCTTTGAGCACTCTGATTGTGTCGATCAAGTTGTTGCTGTCTGTTTGAATTATTCTGCCTTTTAAAATGCATAATATTACTGACAGGTTGTGGATCACTTTTTTTCCAATTCTAGTGTGATCTCAATTGCTTCTTGAAATGTTTTTGGTCTTGAGGCGAATACTGTACTTTTATATTGATCGTTTAGACCATTCTTGAAGATTGTCAAAGCGTAAGTGTCATTAATGGTCTTGACTGCGGTTTTTTCTTCTGTTTTAGCAGTTGAACCAAGAGCATCTATTTGCAATTGACTTAACTCACTTATGATAGTTAGTATTTTGTCCTTATACACTGAGACTGTTGATCTTCTCTGGGTTAAATTGTTGAGAGTTGTGTGGATTTGGGATACTGTATTAGTATTTTTATATCTTGAAGACAGTTCTTTTTTCAAAGCCTCAAAAGTTGTTGGTGTCTGAGCACCTAGAGCTGTTTGCACGTTCAAAGACAATTTAACGTTGAAAACAAAGTCCAACAAATCCAATTTTGCAGATTCGCTTAGGGTTTTATTAATGAATTCTACTATTTTTAAAAAAATCGTTTAATTCGCTGAATTTCCCTTCAAATATAGGGATGGCTTTCATGGCCGTTCCTAAATCAAAGTTGGCCATTTCGCTGTTTTCTTCCGTCGGTGATTCTTGTAAAGCTGTTACTAATAAAGGTTCTAGTTCTCTTGAGAGTGTAACAAATTCAATCTTAATGTCAAGTGTTTTGGACCCGTCTAGTGTAGCTACTATAGCTTCAAATTCCTTATTTATTTCCTCTAATCTTTGTGACTTTAATTCCAAGGTTTTAGTTGTAAAACCACGATTCTTGCCTTTTTTAAAATTTTCCAATAGTTTCTTAACTTCTTCTTTTAGTTCTTTCAATGAGTCCATTCAGAAGAAAAGGAATTGAATATTGTGTTTATTATTTATTATATTAATTTATTAATTTTTACTATATTTTTTTTGTTTGAACACTATTTATTATGGATATTAGGAAATCTTAAACATCATTTACTATAAATTTTTAAACATTAATGGTCCTACTTAATTGTTTTCTAACATAATTTCTGTTGTAGTTATT
This sequence comes from Dioctria rufipes, assembly GCA_963924295.1. Classification (NCBI taxonomy): domain Eukaryota; kingdom Metazoa; phylum Arthropoda; class Insecta; order Diptera; family Asilidae; genus Dioctria; species Dioctria rufipes. The sequence continues at coordinate 515,778 of CAWUPM010001005.1, read as the reverse complement.
GTAAATATATAACATTATCGCGATAATTACGAAAATCGCCGAAGTCGTCAATGCCTGTTGGTACTCGATAAAAAAGCTGCTCTGGACGTTCGTGGAGCTGCAATTTCACCATGATTATCGCAGTTTCTTCAGTTTCTCAAAAAGTGCCGCTTTGTTTCTTCCTTCTGCGATAGGAATCAACCTATGTATCTCGGCTCGTTGCTTCCTTAGGGCTACTTTTTTGCCTCCTCTCTTTTTCTGTCGCTTAATCGGGATCTTCTCTGTAGGTTGGATGGTTTTATTTCTGTTCCTATATTGTTCCAACGATATGGGCTTTGGTCCCCTCTGCTTCAGCTCCTCAATTGGTGTTGGCTTGTATGTCACAGTTGATTGACTTTCTCGTGGAGCCTCCGGGATATATTCTAGCTCTTTTTCAATGAGTTCGCTCAGCCTTGAAAATAACGCATCGAACTGCTCTTGCGTGGTTGGTTGTGTCATCGAGGTAGGATGGTGTTGTTGTATCTGGCTTATTGAGATCTCAGTCGTTAATTATTTGAAGAAGGATCTCAGGTAGATCAAACAGGTCCAAATTTCAGGTGGGTCCACACCTTGGTTGTTATTAGAAGACACCAGTTAGATCGGGCAGGGTCGCCATGTAATGTACGTCTTGCACTGTTTGTAGTCACTCCTAATTATAGCGCGTCACCAAAGTATACGCACTGATTAATGGCGTCAACACTGTACTGGCAGCGGATACGCCGATATTGCTAAAGGGTGAGTTTGATTTAATAAAAGACACGCCGTATGGCAGCGTTAGCTTGTAAAGTCAAAACTGTATTTTCTTCTTTTGCCTCGCTTAATTTATACAAATTTAAACAAAGAAAATTGATCATCAGAATCGATTATTACTGTTTACATGAATGTGCAATTCTTTGTTTCTTACCCTACTTTCGTTTTATTTTCATTCATTGAAAATTAGAACATGTAATTGCTATAGAGAGTGACCATGAATGTACACACGGTGAATCATGTTACACAATTTCTTTTGCATACTTGACCTCGTGAATGGAGTTTTATAATAATAAAACGATGAGTCAAAGTGTGGACATTCGTAATGATAACAAAAACGAAATTATGTTGTCGTTTTTGTTATTGGGTCACTATGTGTGATTTATGTGGTGTGGTGTAATGATATCATGATATCGTAAAATCATGAGATCATTATGAGATCACTACAGCAAGATAAAGTTGTTATTAGTAAGATTTATTCCAGTCGAGACCCAGAATAAATATCTTTATCTCAGTCGCTACCCAAGATAAAGTTAATTTGTTAATAATTATATTTGATTATACTAGCCAAGTCGAATTCCAAAATGATGCGCACTCTATAGAAGCTGGATACTAAAAGAGAAAGATTCAAGTTGGCCTGCGACTTATATTGCCTCTGAACTGCGCACGGCACCAACAAATTATTTTACCTTGCGCATAACAACCAAAGTACATTGACCTTAGCAGCTGTGCGTAGGTAGCAACAGAAAATCCGTTGACCTTAACAGCTGTGCGTAGGTCAGACGAGTGCATTGACCTTAGCAGCTATGCTTAGTACGTACAACGTATTAATTGAAATAATAGAATATACCTATACATACACAATATGGCCATTTCTAAATTATTTTTAGTTAATACTAAAATGTTTTATGCTTTTTAAGCTAAGTAATAATTTGCAAATAATATACATTTTAATTTCAATTAAAAGCCTGATGAATTCTGTAGATCGTGTCGAGATTTTGTAATGTGGAATGTAGCGATCATGTGTCGATTGTTGTCTCCACTAAAAAACTGCTTTATCGACGAGCTTGTAGGTAGGTATATGTAGTTTCGTTCCCAACCTAGTTTCAATAATAAGAAATACTTGGAATTAAAATCTTTTGAATGATTTAATTTTCAGGTGGCTATTTAATGTTGGTTTGAACAATGAGTAAATCAGTTGGGTGGTGTAAATAATTGTATTCACTTGGAACTGTTTTCAGTCTCCATTACTTGACAGTTCAGTGACGGTGTTATCTGGTTTTTGAAACTCATTTGACAGGCGCTGATGTTGGCTCCCTTTCTGTATATAGGGTATTTTTGTTAACATATGTAAGCATCCTTTTCCATAGTTTCACAAGTGGTAGTTCGTTATTGCTGATCAGTTCATTTTGTAGGTTCGTGAATTGTTTCAGAATAAGTGTGTAGTAGAATGTGTCTGTTGAGATATCACAGATCCTTTGTAGTTTGTTGGTGCCATTACTAAAGCTATTGAACTCCTTCCAATAATTGTCCATGTCGTAGTATACCACTAGATTCCATTCATTACAGATCAAGTGGAAATGTGTAGAGCCTAAGTTTGGAAATATATGACCGGCTGGGATTTAAACGGAGATATTTTTACTAGTGTATTTCCTAGAAATATCAGATACGTAAATAGAAGCGTAGTGAATGCAGAGCTTGCCGAACGTGGTGACATTTTTCCAGGTCTTGGACCTGCATCCTGTTGATTATTATCATTTCTGCGCCTCGGAAACCTTTCTTATGTTTGATTCGCTCATATGTGATCTTCATCATCTACTGGCAAAGGTACCAGGTTATGTATCGGTTTTCTAAGAGTTCTAGACATGGTTTTGACGTCAGTAATTCGAACCAAGGCATCCTTTCCCTTAATTACCTACATAATCCTTTCGAAGTGCCACTTGAGGGGAGGCCAGGAGGAGCGTTTATGGCGTGTTGCTTCCATTTGTGCCTTTGTTGCAGCTCACATAGTTATTCGCGAGACCATCGACGACAGAATTCGTGCATTATATGCGACGCTATTTTCCATTTTCTCGCTGGACCAACTTGTTGTATACTTGACTATGGGTCAATTTTTGAACCCAGGGGCTCTCCCACAAGAAATTGTCCAGGTGTTAAGGCTGTCAGATCGTTCGAATTGGATGATAACGGTGTTATTGGCCTTGAATTCAATATGGCTTCGATCTCAGGTGTGAGTATAGTTAACTCTTCATATGTGAAAGCAGCTACAGCGACACTATTGTATAATAGGGATTTGGCTGATTCTAGTGCGGTTTCCCATAATCCACCAAAATGTGGGGCGCGTGCTGGGATGAAATGGAACTCCCTATCCTTTCCCCGACACATTAAAGCAATCTTCTCTCGACATTTATTTGATTGTATGATGTCTTGAAACTCACTCAGCTGATTTCCAGCTTCCACGAAGTTTGTGACGTTGTCACAATATAAGTTCAGACAATGCTCTCGCCTTTGTATCGAAACAGCCAAATACTGCGATGCATGATTTTTGAGAACGTTTCCCTCTCAATTAGAAGTGCGATTGCTCCGTATTCGTTTGCCTCTGAATGGAAGCTACTCTATTGGCGACGAAATTGTGAAATGTAGAAGACTCTGAATTAATCTACGCGAGAACGATTTCTGAATGTGTCCAATAGTAGATCTTTTGACAGTTCAGCTTCATATCTCTTACAATACGTTGAGACAACTGAGCAGACAATTTTGCGACGTATAACTCAAGTCGAGGTAGTATTGCAGTTTTTATGGGTGCCATTCTGGATTTGGTACATAATAATGGTACTACAACTATCCCATCTTGCGTTATTTATCTGACGTAAATTGCAGCTCCATAGGCACGTTCAGATGCGTCAGAGAACGCATGAATTTGTACTAAACTAGGCTGTTAGGTTGAGGCTACATGTCTTGGAATGTTGATATCGCTCAGTTGCTTTTGAACTTCTTGAAACTTAAGCCAACTTGTGTGCATTTCAGCGGGTATAGCAGCATCCCAGTCCAGCTTTAGCGACCATACTTGCTGTATGAAAATCCTTGGCGTTACAGTAACGGGATTCACGCCGCCCAGAGGATCGAATATGTGTGCAATGTCAGGCAATATATTTGGATTTGTAATTTGTTTGGCATCTTGCCAGACTGTTCTTATTGCAAAGGTATCTGTTTTTGCTAGCCACGTCAGGCCAAGCATTTTGATGTGGTCTTCCGTTTCTTCATTAAATTTGAGCTCTAACGCAGATTGAAACCCGCTGACTGAAGTAAATTCTTTAATTCTCGTTGCATTTCCTTGGTTTCAGATAAGCTCTTAGATCCGGTCATTACATCGTCGACGTAAGCCTCTTTTCAAAATGTCTGCGCCCAATGGTAACCATTCTCTGTCCTTGTCTGCTAAATACTGTAGACATTTTGTTACCAAAAATTGAGCTGAGGTTAATCCGTATGTAACTGTACAAAGTCTGAAATTTTTCAATGGTTTAGCTTGATTGTCTCTCCAAAAGATCAGCTGGTAGTTTTTATTGTTTTCATCAAGTAGAACTTTTCGATGTCAGCCGTGAAAAAGAGTTTTGGTAGTCTGAATCAGATAAGAAATGAGAATAATTCATCTTGGGTAATAGGACCTTCGTGTAGGATATTATTTAACGATATATTAGATGAAGTCTTTACCGATGCATTAAACACCACTCTGTTACTGTCAGCCTTTAGCACAATATGGTGTGATAAGGATAATGCTCCTTGGCGATCTTACTAGGGTTCACTTCCTTCATATGCCAAAGTCTGTCATATTCGTTCGTAAATTCAACGTACTGTGCCCTTATTGGAGCGTGTCTGCTGAATTTTCGTTCTAGCGATACAAACCTTTTTAATGCGATGTCCCTTGATTCTACTATTTCTTGGAATCGTTTAAAAATGGCAATTACACGATGAATCTTCCTTCTCTGGTTCTTCTTACGTTCTGATTGAAGTGGTCTACGCATTTCTGTTCACTTACTCTCAAGTTTGAGCATTCATTCGAAGAATCAATTTCTTCTAGCTTCCAAAACTTCTCCAAGAGATCTTCTGTTCTTTTACTTTCACTGCAAATGTCAAATATCGCTAAAGCAGTTTTTTTCTCCGATGGCTCCTGAAAAATTCATCCAACCTTATTCTGTCCAATGGACACTAGCTCAAATAAAGCTCAGCACCTATTAAAAACTCAATCCGAGCATTCCTGTTGAACTCTGGATCTGCTAGTTGGATATTGTGTGGAATTGTCCAAGAATAATTGGTAGAACAAATGTCCCAAACGAGTTGAGAAATTGTTTATTATTGAACGTAAAAGCACAATGCTGTTCCCTTTGGGTATGCTCTCCAATGGCACTGACGCACATTGCTTCTGTAACTTGTATGACACCCAATTTTTTTGATAGATCTTCCGTCATAAAGTTCAGTTGCCACCCGGAATCAAGAATAGCTCGACACTGTACTACAGCTCCTTCTTGGTTGACCAATTCTATTAAAACTGTTCCTAGCAGTACTTAGGTGGAGTCAAGTTGATTAGTGCGGAAGCTAGGATTGTTTTCTCAACTAATATGTCTCTGGCTGCTGCGTGTAGTGCAGTGGTATCACTCTGCACAGGAAATCGCATGACCTCCTTGTTGCTTGTTGGATTGCATTGTGTAGTTGACCATGAAGATTGTTCAGTTTTGATATGTCTCGTTGTTGTATCCACATGAATCAGTGTATTATACCATTTGGAACCTTTCGCACAGTTGTTTTTCGAAGTGCAGCGTGTAACTGAATGACCTTCCTTCATGCAGTTAATACACAAATTGTGTGTTTTTCAAAATACTACAACGATTTGTTGGATGTTGTAATAAGACTCTTTACACGACTACAGGGGGTGGATTTTCTTGCATTTGACGGAAATGCTGACCGTTTTCGAGGTCAGGGCTGCTGTTTTTGAATTGTCCGTGAATAATTTTTATATTACACGACGATCATGCCCATATGTAGGTTTGTTTCTACCTAATGCTTCCAATGTTTGAATTTTGAAATCGCATCTCCACGAATTTCAATAGCTGGTTGATGGTGGATAGCTGTCTTGGTGATTCCGAAGATTGCTCGTAAAGTGAATGACTATCTTTATCAAACTTCTTGATGATCACATGCACAAGTAATGGACTCCAAGATTCTGTAGCAATTCCCAAGTTCTTTAAACCAGTCTTTTGTCGTATCATGAATACTCTTCAATCCAGCTGCTGATTCATATTGAAGTCTTGGTTGCGTTAAGAATCTACTGAGAAGCGCTGTACATAACAAATTTTTCTTCACGTAGCGTGACCGAAGAATATTCCAGCCTGTATCCTAGTTGTTCTCAGTTGCTTCAAGATGCTGTATTAATGCTCTTGCTTCACCACTTAAGCTGCTGGTCGGGTAAACATTTTTTGTGCCTTGCTGATGCTTTGGGAATGAATCCGTTGCTCGTATAAGTCGCGAAACTGTGTCCACTTAAGGTAGTCACCATCGAAACTAGGCATTGTTATCTTTGCTCTCTGTTAAAGTCGTGTTGGATGTTTGTAGGTGAAATTATTCATTTTTTGTGTAAGCGAAATGATTGATTATTGTATGCTTTCCTAATATTCAAGGCAAGCCTCGATGATGTAACCTACCTTGTCGGGACTTCAGATAGCTCTCATACCAAAGTGTTGTATTGTTCGATTTGAGCCCAATAATGATTGATTGTCTTTAATTTTATTTCATAATACTGATGATTCTCATTTGCAAAGCTGGTGAGGAGTCGATTTAATGATTTTGTGAGTCCCTTTTGTTTTCTTATTACTCTCTGAACTTCGTTGGGGATAATAATTTAATCTGATTCAAACTGGGGGTCTATTTTGAATGCATCTTGCGCATATTCTGATACAGAGACTGGGAAGCTGCCTTCGTTTTTTTCTCAATAAAAGGAAGCTGTATATTGTGTTCGTTCTTGTTATCGGCGTTGATCCAGCCTCAAATGTAGCTATGTAATTCGTCATTTGCTCTTGGTAAGCTTCGCAGATTTCTTTGACAGAATTGCAATAATCCCTCACGAAGTATTGGTGCTGCAAATTTTCTCCATATTGCGTTATTATAATGTTCTCTGCATCTTCAAATTTATCCCATTCCTATTGTAGTCTGCGCAATGTTTATTTGAAATAAGACAGATCTTTTCTGCTTGAGGAATTTTTTCTCTAATTTTCTATGATACTCTAGATCTCTTTGTCATTGCCAATTGATCCATGTTGATTGAGCGAAGGAACTCTTTTGTTCTCCGCTACAGTACAACTTCTTATACTTGGACTCTTGTCATAGGGTATATATGGCACTGGTTAATGAACCAGTGCCTTTATGAATTGTGCTAGGGTTCTTGGACCGTTCCCCGTTGAACTGCTGGATGTTCTGGATTACACTGCCTATAATTAGCGCAGTGTATGAAGTACAGACGACGATAAATAAAAACACAAATTGCTCGTCAAATTGAAAACTAAATGACAAATTTATTATGCATTATCGGCTTTTAATATAATCAATTGAAATAACAAATATATCATTAGACGCAACCTCAGCAATAAGAGATTTTATAAGCGAGGTATCAAATTAAATACAGGTAAAGGACTGCAAAGTATCTTTCATTAAATAAAGTAAGATCGAGTCTGTTATTTGAATATTATTTAATTTTAATTTTTTTTGTTAACTTAAAAGGGTTAGAACTTATTACAGGCGAAGCGCACCTCCGACTCCTTTTAATTTGATTAGATCGGCAGTAGCTTAGCCCTGTAAGCTGCCTAGTAGTCGGCCCACCAGCAGCTGGTAGCCCTGATAATTAGGGATTCCATAATTTTTTATGTGTATAAATAACACCAGCAACCCAGTCAGCACAAATGTTTTTTTTTGTGCATGAAGCCAAGGAGTTTACCCGTAACATAGGCCATAGATATGAATTAAGAAAATAAAAAAAAGACAATAATTACCATTTTTTTAAAGTGTGAACAGTCGCAGCCGGACCCAAGATCACAAATGCATTTAGGATTGCGGGAATACTATGTTGAATTACTATATTGCATAAATTATTTTAAATACGCACTTCACTATTACATTAAACATGTCATTTCTAATAAGCGGCTTAGTATCAGATTGTGACCATGTAAGATTTTTTTTTTGAGCATATGATCCTTAGGTTAAGTAAACCCTCGGAAAAGGGTGAGAATCTTTCAGATTCGCGTCATTACCATGAGATAAGAGGAAGGTTAAACCAAGAAGCCGACTTAAGACCCGTTGGAGTGATATAAATGGAAATAGTTTTAAAGCAAAAGTATCAAATTGCGTTGCAGTCAAGAGAATTAGTGCTCGAGCTTGTTTCTGTAAGATACGGGAGTTGGTTTAAACTTTCTAAAAAAAGACAGAACAATCTTATGTTAAATTTTTCTTTAATATATATGTTGTAGACATTTGACGTAACTCCGCACTGCATGGAAAATCTAGGCACTTCATCAAATGTAGTCAGATATTGTAGCAGTTTTCGCTTAATGAGTTTTTACACGCAGTGTTTGAAAATTGTAATCATTTCATGAAATACTACAAACCTTTACAGCGATAGTGTAATACCACCCGATATAACCAAATACTTGGAGAGGGAGAGCAGCGGTGAAGGAGAGGTCTCATTATTTGGTACTCTTGACACGGATAACGCAAAGATTTTCAACTCGCAAATAGATAAACTGAAAGACAACCAAGACTACCTATTGCAACTAATCAAAATTCAAACCGTTATCGTTGATTCTACAGTAAACATTTTCAATAAAACACGCATGGCAGTAAAAGAATAGTTCCTGCACGTAGAGAAAAAACTTATTGCTTTAAGTAACCTAGCTAATTGTATACATATGGATAGTCTCCCTAATAGCATTAATGATGGTACGATACCAGATCACTCAAAACCTCTTACTAGATCCAATAACAGATGTTACACATGGGAAACCCCATCCAGCAATAATGACCTCACCTCAAATGAAACAAATCTTGGAAAATATCCGAAAATAATTACTCAATACGCTCATTCTACCAATAGACAAGAATGAGAATAACCTTCTACAACTCTATAAAATTGGTAACGTGAGAAGTACAATTCTGGACAATAGAATAATTTTCCACCTCAAGCTCCCACTCCCATTTAAAGATGAATACCAGCTTCTAAAAATACATCCCAAATTCGAGCTACAGAGCTGTTCAATGCAAGATCAAGTAAATTTTTTGTGCCGCATTATACACCCCATATTTAACACAATCAGTCAATAAGCGAGGCTCTAGGTCGGCTCAAGCAAAGTGAAAATTTAAGTTTCCGTACATTGAACACACACAATTTTAGGGGAGCGGGTGAGGTTTGAGGGTGTGAGATATAAATCCTGAAGCACTGAGTTTAAGTTTGTTACAACTTTATTTATACTTCAATCAGTATAATTTCCCTTTTTTTCTTGGTAAAATAAACTACGATTTCCGACTTTAGTGAGTTGTTACCGCTTGCTGATCTCGTTGACTTCTGATTCTGTTTACTGGTCTCTTATACTTCATGGTAGAATTCTCTGGGATGCTGCGATTCTGTGTAGTGTATAATCTCCAAGCTTCGTCTATCCTCTTATATTTAGGTGGAGAAAATAAACTGCAGTGGCGTCGTGTGCAATTATGAACATACTCCCCCACCTTGGAATTACCTCGATTCCAACAGATCAAGGACATGATGACTATGGAGAATTATCGGATGTGGATGAAGTCGTTGAAAGTTAGCTTAACCTTCGAGTCGGTATGTGTGTCAATTTTGTTTCTTTCATTTTAGTTGTACTACAGTGCTTGTGTGTGAAGAAGGGAAGGACATGAATAGAGGATTTCAATAAACAAAATTTTTGCACATTTCCTTTATGTGTAAACATAATTCATTGATAAAGATAAGTGTTTCAAATATATAAATTAGTGTACTCTTAAATAAAAATAACATAATTCATTTTATAAATAGGGTAATATCAAATGTTTTCATCCTGTGAGTTTATCGGTAATAAACAGAGTTTCGCGATAGGGCGTTTAAGTTCGCCATTGTTCGTCGTCACATCAACAACACGAACAAGATTATCATTTCCCGGATATGTTTTCGTTATTCGTCCCAAAGCCCAGTAACCACTGGGAACCCTTTCGTCCTTCAATAAGACTATATCACCGATTTTAAGATTTTCAGATGGTCTGACCCACTTGGGACGTTGTTTCAGTCTTGTTAAATATTCTTGATTCCATGCCTTCCAAAACTGTTGTTTTAGTATTTGAATATAATTCCATCGATTCAGTATGCTTATTTTAGAAGACATGAAATCATCTTCAGGTGGTGCTAAAACGGCATCACCAGTTAAAAAGTGCCCTGGAGTGAGCACTCTTAGATCATTAACATCATCAGTTAAGGGAACGAGCGGCCTTGAATTAAGACATGCTTCAACCTGGGTTACCAACGTGCACATCTCCTCATATAGGATTGATGCGGTGCTTCCTTCCGATTGCACGTTTAAGGTGATACTTTATCGACTTAACTCCAGCTTCCCACAAACCACGGAAATGGGGAGAAGCTGGAGGTATGAAATGCCATTGAATACCCTTGGCGATTGCAGCATTTGCAGTTTTACGAGCTGCATTATTAAAGGCAAATTTTACATCTTGTTGATCTTGATCTTTCTCTTTTAGTCGATTGCGTGCTCCAACAAAATTGGTACCACAATCCGAATAGACATTACAGCATAGTCCCCGACGGGATATAAATCGTGTAAATTCTGCTAAAAAAGCATCCGTTGTCAGATCACTAAAGACTTCTACATGGATCGCCTTCACACAGAGCCATACAAATATTGCGAGGTACCCTTTATAGGTACGGCCACCTCGAGTGCGTGAAACTCTCAGATTAAAGGGTCCAGTGTAAAGAAAGTAATTAAATACCTAACACCAGCATAGTCCACCCTTGCATTGGTAAAAGGACGTGAGGCATTTACTCCCGCAGAGGGTAACGCTCCCATGCAAATGACAAATTGCCGTAAACATTTTTTAACTACGTTACGACCTTTAGGAATCCACACGGTTTTCCTTAAAACAGACATGGTCAGCGTGGGACCTCCATGTTGGCAAGAGAAGTGTGCTGCTCTAATGAGAAGTGTGGTTAGGTGGCTTTTCTGGGATACAATTAAAGTGTGCTTTTGATCGTAGGGAATGGACGCATTTTGTAATCTACCATCTACGCGGATAAGACCAGAGCTATCCAAAAAGGGAGTAAGCTCCAATAGTTAGGAATAGGCTTACCATTCGATAAACAAGACATCTCATCCGGGAAAAATCTATTTTGCTCAAACTTCATCCAGAATAGACAGGCATTACTAATTTCAGATACACTAATTGATGATAATATTTTAGAATAAGGATAGGGATAATCTTTTATCTTACTGTATATATTTGCAAGTCTCTTGAAATACACGGTTACTTTGAGAAGAAAAGTTAGAGAAGAAAACCGTTCTAGGAGCGGTGGGGACTCTTAATTCAAATCCAGACATGCAAAATTCTTTGACGGCTTAAGTTCAAAAGTGGTAGGATCAGATTCAGGAATGTGGAATCGAGCAGGCCAATAACACTCTTCTTTTCCAAGCCATTTTGGGTCGTGCCACCAGAAAGAAAGCTGTGACAGATCTTCTTTTCTTATTCCACGACTAGCTACATCCGAGGGGTTTTCTGAGGAGGGTACAAGTCGCCACTTGGCCGATTCAATATTACTTATAATTTCGGATATACGGTTACTCACAAAGGTCGTAAAATTATTAGGGTGGCGACGTAACCATGATAAAACAATTGTCGTGTCCGTCCAAGCAAAAATAGGGACATTGACGGACTGGACAGATCCTTGGAACCTCTTCAATAACTTGGCCAATAAGAAGGCTCCACAAAGTGCCAGTCTAGGCAGAGTGATAGATTTCATCGGTGCGACCTTTATTTTCGCACTAACTAAATGCACCCTTACTTCATTATTAATTTGAGAGCGAATATATACAGCAGCCCCGTAAGCGCGCTCTGATGCATCGCAAAACCCATGAAGTTGTACGATGCATTCTCTCTCTGCACCTACAAATCGAGGAACCGAAATATTTTCCAATGTTGATAATAGGTGTAAGTACTTCACCCACTTTTGTGCAATATCTTGAGGAATTGGTTCATCCCAATCTACCGCTTTTTGCCATAGCGACTGAAGTAGAATTTTAGATATAACTGTAATTGTCGCTAGCCAACCAAGGGGATCATAAATGCGTGCAAGAGTTGAAAGAACGTTCCTTTTTGTATACGGAGGTGAAGTATGTTCTATTTGAATATCGTACGAAAAGCAGTTGTTTAAGGGTTTCCAGACTACACCGAGGGTTTTTACTTTACTCTCTTTATCAAACCATAATGAGGGCGAAGATAAACGCTTTGATTCGGGAATATCAGTTAACACTCTTTCGTCGTTTGATGCCCATTTGCGCAATTCAAACTTACCTCGTTTTAGTATCTCATCAATTTGGTTGCGAGCTTTAATTGCCTTGGATATCGTATTGGCACCTGACAGAGCATCATCAACGTAAAGATCCTTTGAACGGATACCGGCTCCAACCGGAAAGTGTACCCCTTCATCTTCAGCCAGCTGGTGTAAGGTTCGAATCGCAAGGAATGGCGCACACCATTAGTAGGCGAAAATCTTCAGGATAGTTTTGGGATGGTTCCCGCCAAATAATTCGTTGGTAGTCATGATCAATGGGGTCTATCAGTATTTGACGATAAGTTTGCGATATATCGGCAGTAAATACAAATCTTTTTTGTCGCCATTCAAAAAGAAGCAAGGTTATATCGCGCTGAAGAGGAGGTCCTGGGAGTAAAAACTCATTTAAAGAGTAACCACTTGACGTCTTACAGCTGGCATCGAAAACCACACGAGTTCTTGTTGTGATACTGTCAGCCTTTATAACGGCATGATGCGGGAGATAATAAGCTGTACTTTCAGAAGACATCTCTACTGTTTTAGGGACCTTTTCCATTTGCCCTAAGTCCAAATATTCTTTTAGACTGTTATTGTAATCAGATTTTAAAGATTGGTTTTTCTCAAGGCTGTCTTCTATCTTTGAGTATCGCTTTATTGCTATGTCACTGGACCCCTTGAAGTTGAAATTATCTTGGGATGAGGGAGCAAAGGGAAGTCTCACTACGTACCGGCCTTCAAGTGTTCGTGAATGTGTTTTCTTATAATGATCTTCGCAAAGGGCATCCCCTGGGGAGAGTTTTGGAGAGAGGCTAACTTCTTCTACTTCCCAAAACCGTTTCATCAAGTCACGTTCTTTAACTTGATTACAAAAGTTTACTAATAGATTACACTTCTTTACAGATGAGTACGATGTATGTTCTGAAGGAACTTCACCAAATATAATCCACCCAAATGTCGTATTTTGGGCTACGGGGTTACCTGGGCCACTGCGAATCAAACCATTTTGAATGATTTTGCCATAAACAGCAGCATCAATTATTATATCTATATTTCCAGGTGTGTTAAATGAAGGATCTGCAAAGTTTAAGCCTTTGATATGATTCCACTCAGAAGTGGATATTTATCGAGGAGGCAGAAGATCAGTTAAGGTTTTCAAAATAACTGCATCTAACTCTATACGTTGGCTTGTTTCAGTGTAGGGCTGAATTTTGAAACGGACTGCCTTGTCGGATTCTGCTGGGAGAACGTTTGCTAAACCAGCAATTTGATTCGAGTGGGTATATGATGATTTTAATCCTGTTTGTTGAACAGTGGATTGCTTCACGAATGTGGCTTGTGAACCAAGATCCACCAATGCTCGCAAGATATGAGGTTCACCTATTTGGGAAAAGACTCTCACTAAAATCGTAGCAAGTAAAACATCCTTTCGTTTACGTGAGAGATATGAGCTTATGTGGGATGAGGGGGTGTTCAACTGAGAGCGGGGAGAAACGTCTGAGGCTTGGGGGCGGTTTACTATCGGAGTATCCTTGGGGTTATTTTGAATGTGAAGCAGAGAGTTGTGACGTTTCAGACAAAATCGACAATGTTGGGTACTGTGTTATGTACCCCCTTGCGGTACGTATAGACTCGCTCAGGAGACGGGGTGGTTCGGTATTAAACGTACTCGAGCCTACTTCTGTAGGCTTTGGGCGCCACGTGATTTTTCACCAGCCGACGGATAAATCACGAAACCGGTTTACCAGTATGTACCTAGGAGGGAGAATATAACAAGCCAACCAACTCAACTTCACAATTTTATTCATATGGTTAAAACAAAAGAACTTATCATCTAAAGGTTGGTGAACGAGATCGAGAGAATTACGACACCATATGTTATATGAAAATATTCAAAATTTTACCTCGACAAGCAAACCGAAATGCATAATTCATACTGAATTGGATTCTTCTTAAAACTAAAAAAGAATAGATGTTGCCTCGCCAGCCAGCCACATTGAAAAGTTATTCTAAATACTTATGTACACACAACTCGTACGAAATTCAATTTAATAATTAAAAAAAACAAAATGTACTCATCTTCGCTATCTATCCTGGAATCCTGATGCTAGGTTCAGGTAAATCAACCCCGCTGAAGTCTAGGGCACCTTTACGCTTTAACTTCTTGCCCTTTATTATTTTATTACATCTTCTCCGCTTTAATTCCTGTTCCTTTATTATTTTACTACCTCCGATCTGCTTTAAATTTTCCGTACGATCCGCTTTCTTTCAACTATTTCACTTTCGCCTCTTATTAGCTCAATTTTTCCTTGGGTCGGCTTTCCTTTAATTATTTCATCTTCTTTTGTCAGCTTAATTTTTCTTGTATCCACTTTCCTTTAATTATTTCGCCTTCGACTTTTATTAGCTCAGTTTTTCCTTCGGTACAGCTCGACGATATCAAACGGAAGAGACCCGCACACATGCCCCTCTTCTTCTTATTTTTTTTTTCCACTTTTGGGCCGGAGCGCGTTTAGTACATCCGTCAGAAAATGGTCGGTACTGCGCTCGTTAGTTAGAACCATAGGCTAGGATACATTAGAGTTAAACGAAAATTTATTATCTTATGGGTATTCGAGTCTTGACCACTTTAATTCGTTGCATCGAATTTATTATGCACACTCTTTAGTTTTGTTTGATTTATTAAATTTGTTTTCATGATTTTTTTTTTTTTCTATTTCCTTTTGTTTTGATATTTGGTTATATCGTTTAGACTAATAAGCGCATATGTGCATAGCTTACACCTCACTTTTAGTTCATATTTTATATACGTGCAGTTGGTATTACATTTTATATCTTAGGCATTTTCCTTGATACATCTCTAGCGGCCTACACTTTGATATGTACATCTATAATTGTTCGTATTTTATATATGTGTTAATTATATTAGATTTTATTATTATTATTTTTTTTTTTGGCTTTATATTTTATATAGTTCAATTATATTAGCATTTTAAGATTTATGTAAGGTTTGTATAGTTTGTTATATTTACGTTTTACAATTTTATATGTGTCTATTTTGTGCTAGGTTTTCACAGTTGTACGTTTATATTTTATACCAGCGTAGTTTTATAAACTTAATATATGTCTGCATATATATTCTACCCCCTTTTCTTCACATCGTACTAATGGACCCTGGATCCTCTCTTGTATAATTAATTTCGGAATATCTACTCTTCGACAGGATATCGAGCAGTGAAGAGAGTCGAGACTCTTATATGCTTTAGTAAACCTTAACGGAGTGGCTAATTGGCTTCGCAAGACTAAATCGTAATATTACAAGTATTGAGATTGCTTAACTATTTTACAAAATTTCCTTATAAATTCACTTCTATTACCACATTACATGACGCCTCCCATTAGTTTACGAATTCATAATTCAGTCACAAAGACCTTTGTTTTTATTTGCTCTCACGTTTTGCATGTTGTTTTTTTTCTTGGATATTTAATAGCTGTATTTAATAGCTGAAATGAGTTAGCAGCTGAGACACTTCTCTGACTTTCTGGTGGTAAGGCCCGAAATAATGTATGCTCCGTTTTGTTGCCTCTAGCTGGCCCAGACTCGTTCCTGAATTTTCTTAACCCCCCCCCCCCCCCCTTTCTTCCTAAGATCTTGTAGTGTTTGGACGACTTGTCCATAATCAGGCAAACCCTCTTGGGGAACTGAACAAATGACAGGCCAGACGTCGCTGCCTTCCGTTGGTACACCTGTCCGACAGTATGCAGACGATCTCGGGATATTAGCGCCTAAAAAAAAGAAAAGAGAACTAGCAGTATTGACAGTTCTGACAACAGTATCGGCACACAACATAGGAAGAAGACAGGACCTTTGACACAAACGCGATAAAGTGCTTTCGAGACCGTAACAACTGGGGCAGTTTATAGCTGCCAAACAATTATAACACCAAGATTTGTAAGAGACCACTTGAGATATTTCTTGGGCCGTTAGCCTTCCGAATTTTGTACAATTCTTGAGAGCATGAGAACCTTTGCACATGGGACATTGATACTTTGTAACGTTAAATGCTCGAGGTTTATTTTCTTGAGAGCGGAAAGGAATTCTCTGAGATTTTGTTGTAGGTAAGGCTTCTAAAGTTCTGAATCTTGCCTCTAGAAATTCACAGAGCTATTAAAATTTGGTAAGGGACGTGGACGCACTCTGCTCCTGCTCCCAGATCTGCCTTGTTTCCACGGGTAGACGATCCACTAAGATAAAAACTATCATAGGATCCCAAGTGTCAGTTTCTATGCTTAAATTTTTCGAAGCTGCGATGCATTCGATAGTAGAATCAAGTAATTTTCGTATTTGGGAACTATTTTCTGCTTGGAGATGCGGCTGAGAGAGTAAAATTTTTAAGTAATTATTTGCCAAAACACGAGTGTTCTGATATCTTTTGCACAGCATATCCCACGCGACCTTATAATTATCGTGAGTTATAGTAAACTGTCGGATCATCTGTTCAGCTTCACCTGAAAGACAAGATTTCAGGTAATGCATTTTTTGCACAAGTGATAAATGCACCTTTTGATGTATGATTGATCTAAAAATATCAGGCCAGGTACTATAGTCTCCCGAGAATGTCGAAATTGTTATGCGCGGTAATTTAATTTCATTATAACAAAACTCATGTCGTATCATTCGCATTTGTATTTGTAGCTTTCGCTGTTTGCTCATTATCATTTTGCTGATATTTTGTTTTGCTAGGCTCACTAGGAACGGAGGGAGGCGGTGAAGTTAATTTTACCAGAATTTCATTTAAAATATCAATGTACTCGCAGTACGAATATTCTACTTCTTCATATAGACCAGTCAAAAAGTATACATCTTGCCTATCTTGTGGGGTTGCACTTGTTCGAATAGCCTTATCATTTGAGAAAAATCCTGCCAAGGGGCATTCAACACATCTCTTCTACCTTGGATATGTCCCGCTTTGGTTAATCTGTCTTTAGGTGACTTATCAAAATTTTGTTCCTTTACTAGCTCACTAACACTGGACATTTTTAAAAAATCTCAGTATTCCGCAATAAGATCAATTATATCCATGAAAGGTTATACTTTTAACATCTAGGAAGTAAACAATCAGAGCATGCGCCATTAACTTCAGATAGTCGCATGCAGGTAGTGGCTGCAAATTGATTTTACAATATTTCCACTTAACAAACGATGTAATGATCACTTGCCCTTGAACTTGAAATGTGTCTCAATGGGCATCCAATGATGCAGTCAACGAACTTGCATACAGAGCACAAAAAAAGAAAAAACTCAAATGAATTTGTATAATTATTGATAACCGGCTGATATTACTGGGCTCGTGGGATACGTAATCGAGAAACGGTTTCGTTTATCTGTAGCAAAAACTCAAAATTATATGTGTAGCACTTAACACTACGAGAGAGCAGGATGTGTGTACTACCGTTAAACTCAATACAAAAATTTTGATGCAGATTAATTTTTTAGTAAAGCATTTTTTAATTAAAATACACTAAAACACATATCTGAAACACTTTGAATCATTCGCTAATTTGAGGTGTATTCAGCAGGTATTTGGAAAATGCAAAAATGTGCAAAATCTTTCCTCACCTTATGAAGGGGGTTATCTGTGAAGGACCATATGTTAGGGGAGCAGGTGAGGTTTAAGGGTGTGACATATAAATCCTGACGCACTGAGTTTAACTTTATTACAACTTTATTTATACTTGAATCGGTACAATTTCCTTTATTTTTCTTGGTAAAATAAGACTACGATTTCCGACTTTAGTGAGATGTTACAGTTTGCTGATCTCGTTGACTTCTGATTCTGTTTACTGGTCTCTTATACATCTGGTAGAATTGCCTGGGATGCTGCGATTCTGTTTAGTGTATAATCTCCAAGCTTCGTCTATCCTCTTATATTTAGGTAGAGAAAATAAACTGCAGTGGCGTCGTGTGTAATTATGAATACACAACATTCATCATTACGTCATTTCTTATGTTCTATTTGCGGTAATTCTGATGAACATTATTGTCCAAATATGCAAAAAGTTTAAAGCTAAAAAGCTGATAAAAGCCCACGACCACAACAAAGCCAACAAAACGAAAACCCAAAGTCATCTCACCAATTGACGATATTACCGTAATCATTGAAGTTCTTTCAAAAAAATTTTATACACAAAAGCACATTTACACACCTTGCTAACCATAAGCAAAATTAAATTGTACAAAAACAAAAAAAGAGAAAGATTTCCTTACTACGCCTAAAAATATGTTAATACAAATAAATACATACAATCAAAGTCACCCACGTAGTATTTAAAAATAAATAATGATAAAAGCTTAATATCAACCTAAAATTATGCACGTATGCAAAACACTTTTAAAGCTTGCTACATTTTAATGTACGACAATTTTTATGTATGTTTATGGAAATATCTTATACATACCTATTCAGAATTTTTTTTTTTTATACATATATATGTAGGAGGCCTTGCAATCCAACGATGACAAAATTACATTCTGTCGATAATTTTTAAAGAACCACCGTTACAGATTACTGATAAGCCACCAGCAACATCGGCAAGAATAAGTTTGCCGGATAGAATTTAGTCAATGAAGTTACGAGTTAAGTGCAGTTAAGACCGGAATGAATCTAGTGTTCGCCTGTAAAGCTTGAGTATTCGCAAAGATTTAGTTGAAAAGAACTCTTTATATATGTACTTAGTCGTTTTTTTTAATTAAACCTATACATTAGCTTAGACAATAAGAAAAAGTGAACTAACTCATTATAGTGAATAAAAGTGTGTTTTTTTTTATGACAAGAAGGCCTTTTTACTCGATCAATCCCTCATATATATACTCTATACGTATTATTCCAGCAATAAGCGTAATTTTTACAAATTATAATGCAATCCATTCTAGGAATTTTCATTTTGTTTTAAACAAATAATATAACCTCACCTAGAAATCTTAAGGCCATATGATAAACTTTTATATATTTTTGTTCTTTTTTTTTCAAATATATGTATTGTAATGTTAATAATCTAAGCAATAATGTAAAGCACCCCGAATCATCGGCTAAAAATAAAAAAATTTATAATACTCTCTTTTGCAGAAAGTTCCATTCACTCCATTACCCGAACTTTCTCTTTCTAATGGGGGTCGTGTAATGAAGCGCCTAATTCCTTACCCAATATCATGCATCATATTAGTTAATATGCCAATCAATTAAGTGCCTCTCAGTATCATACATACGTACATGCATGCATAATAATACGCACATCCAAAAATATAAAGATCAGTTTCACGCTTTCACTTCATACACTTCATGCAAAACCTAAAAACCCATGCATCTCAATTTACATTTCCCATACGGCTATCCAATTCTTATTTTAAGACAACTTCCTCTGTAGTCTTTTCCTAGCTAGCCCACAATTAATATAATTTATTGCTGCCTCAACATTTTTGCGGCAATACACCGCACCCAGAAGAAAAAATCTAAACGCCACATCACGAGACCAATTTTTAACATTGCAACGGCACTGGGTTAGCTTCGTTAGTTTCGTATGTACTTAGAAGTGAACCAATGACTGTAGAGAATTTCTTCCACGCAGGGGAAGTGCTCTGTTGAAATGTTCCAATATCGCTTATATATGCAATATTGGTTATTACTGATATACCGGGGAGGCGTTGCCGATATTCAATTCTAAAAACTCCCACATACAATCCCTTAAATTTCTCACCCCACTACGAAATTATAGCTATTTTGTTGAGTTAGTAGGAAATCGAACAAAGATTTTCTAAATAATTTTCAAAATTTCCTGAATAGGTTGACCCCGACAAGTGGTAAGGCAACCTATTCTAAACTAAAAAAACGAAAAATAAGAAAAATAAGTAAACGTACTAAGTTGGAAAAATATAATAACGCAGTTTTATTTGTCATAAGTTATAATAATGAAAGTATAGTGTAACGGAGCAGCAGAATAAAATACAAATTAATTTTTTTTTACTATCAGAACCAGCTTAACACAAGCTCGCTGCATGGACACGTTTAATAAATAAACGGTCAACAATACATGCGTTTCATCATTTAGTCGGTGTTAGCATTAGTATGTTAAAATAAACATAAGCCAAACACCGGATAAAATTACATTCAACGCACAAAAAACAATACAAAAAAGATTAAATATTATATAAACATTTTTTTAAAATATGCTTAGAAACGTCAAGAACAAACTGCTCAGCCATATTATCAACAGTAATGGACATGCGATTGACAGGTTCATACATGCTAAAGTTAGACCTTGAGGAGTTAACATGCAACAGAGGTAGCCTACTATCACGAAAACAGATTTTGTTAAGCAACAACGGGGAATCAATATTCGCGTTTAAGCGCTGATGCACAAAAGTTACATCGGCAACTATGCGACGTTTCTTGAGCGAGTGCATATTTAAAAGCTTCAAGCGATCCTCATAGGGTGGAAGAATTAACGAATTATTCCAGGGTAGGTGCCTCAGAGCAAATCATAGGAAGTTCCGTTGAACAGACTCGATACGGTCGATGTGTTTACCGTAAAATGGAGACCAGACCTGGCTAGCGTATTCAAGAAGTGGTCTTACAAAGCAAGTGTACAAACGCAAAGTTATGGTAGGGTTCGAGAACTCTCGGGACCAACGTTTTATAAAGCCCAGCATGGAACTACTCTTTAATACTGTATAGTTTAGGTGGGAGATAAAATTCAATCTATGGTCACATTTGATACCCAAGTCACAAACAGCACCCACAAGGCGAATCGAGGAATTCGAGAACACATAATCGTAAGTGATTGGTGTCTGATTTCTGTGAAAAGTCATAACCTCACATTTGTCTATATTGAGTGTCAAGTTATTGCTTTTACACCAATCGTAAAATCTGTGAAAGTCACTCTGTACCTGCTCACAATCGTTAAAAGATTTAATCTGGGCGAAAAGTTTAATGTCGTCAGCATAAATGAAGACCTTGCAGTACTTCACAACAGAGACAATGTCATCAATAGACAGAATAAAGAACAAGGGGCCCAAGTGACTCCCTTGAGGTACGCCAGACGAAGCTTTCAGGACTCTTGAGATGGAATGTCGAAACAAGATTTGATATGTTCGGTTATCTAAGTAAGACTCCGTCCATTTAAGAAATGTTGGAGGAAACCCATACTTTTCCATTTTAAAGAGTATCACGGACTGTGATAACTTGTCGAACGCTTTACTAAAGTCCGTATAAATACAGTCTGTCTGGTAGCCTTTTGCAAATCCGCCAATGGTATCTGAGACAAATTCCAACAAGTTAGTGGTTGTAGATCTGCCCGAAATAAACCCATGTTGGTTTGAAGAGAGTAAATTATTACAGGAGGTTGATAATTGAGAAGAAATTATAGATTCGAATAATTTTGGCATGCAAGATAATTTTGCAAGAGGCCTATAGTTAGAAATATCATTTTTACTAACTTTTTTGTGGATAGGTATGATAAAGGAATTTTTTCATAGGTGGGGGAAACAACCACTATCGAGCGATTTTTGAAAAATAATTCTCAACGGAGCTACCAGAGAAAGGCAGCAAGACTTAAAAAAGGCTGGAGGGATCCCATCCGGACCGGTTGTGAAGTCATTTGGAAGCCCATTAATATGAACGAGTATATGCTCATGTGTAATTGTAGGGATAGTGAATGAAACTTTATGAGAGCCGTTCATATGACTGAAGTTGCTATTTTGAGGTTGAAAATTTGACGAAGCAAAGGCATTGTCAAAAAAAAGAGGCAAACATATTACAAATTTCAGACGAATCATCGCTAGCAGAGTCTCTGTACTTCATGGTATTGGGATAGTTGTCTGTTTTTTCTTCATATTAATAAACTTAAAAAATATCCTAGGGTCACTAAATAATTTAGCACGCATGCTTTGAATATACTCATCATAAAACCTAACGGATGTTTTTTTATTTAAAATTGGGCTACTGATCTTCGATCTAGCAAGCACTCCTAGTCCAAATTACGGAAAAGTTAGCCCGTAACATACGATCTATTTAGCAAGTGTTTTTGTAAAGTGAGAAATTTACTAGAAGTAAAGTTTGGTTTAATTGAACAGGTATTCAACAAAAAGTATTCTTTTCAAAGGAAAATTTACAAACACAAGGTTTATAAAGTGAGAAAAGTTGAAGAATAATTGCATAAATAAAAGGTACCAAGGTACGTTACTACATGCCCCAATTTGGTGGTGTTAATATTGTGGCAACTAGCTATTTGTTAAAAGATAAGTATTTGTACATTTTTGTTGAAATGTAATGAATTTTATTGGTGAAGGCTTTTTAGCATAGGTTTCTTCACATTAAATAAAGCACATGCGTCTCTCGCATTTTAATGAGACATGTGAAGAAACAATTTAGTTAGTTAAATTTAAGAGTGAATTTCAGAACAGCGAAGACCAGTGAATTGTTGATTTAGAATCTACTGTACATTTAATTGATTATATCCCACGTAAAACGGCATATTGATTGAACATGCCCACAGACAGATAAAATAAGTACGTAGTGAAATTAGTAAAAGTGAAGAGTAATAAATAATACGCAAATGCATTAAATTCAATTAGGCAATATTATACAAGCAGTTATTTCTAATGTAGCAGAGTTTACAATTGTATCTTAGTAATTTAATCGTGCAATAAACTGCAATAGTGAACAGAAGCTCGCATATCTCTTAATTAATGTACCGCTATACTAGACTACCTGAATGCAGTAATATAGCTGTAAGTCTCAATTGCAGCTACATTACAAAACAGATCATGAAGGATGCATATGAGAAAATGCGGTTTTTCGACTCGTGTTTTTTGGCACGCAGGTTGATAGATTGAGTTGAAAACATGTCAAAACATAGTTGAATTGACAGTTCAACATAACATATAATTTATGGTTTTTTTTGTGATGGAGTTATAAAATTTATAAATTTTGTTTTAGTATACAATATATACTCACAATAAATATAAAACAGACAAAACTTTCTACAAAACAAAATAAATCCCAACTGTTAGCTGCCAACTCGACTACTCAATCCGCGTTTATGGGACACCATTTCGACTCGACTCCTCCAGCTAAGCGTGGTCGAGTCGAGGGGTCCAGTCGATCCAATTTCAACTCGAGCCGCGTATAAATAGAGTTGAACCCGAGTTGAACCATGGTTCAACCCTGCATATAAACATGGTAACAGATACACATCATGGACGATCAAGTCCCTTAGTTATATCCTCTGAGCAACTTCGAAGACAATTATCAATTATCAAGCATAATTTGCCATCAGGAATCCAGCTACCAACCTTCAATGGTCAAATTAGTGTGTCATTAGTATAAAAAACGATGTAAGCTTTTTGGGGATCTCCGATCAGTGAGAAAAAACTACAAAATTCCGTGTTAGTAGTTTACCAAAATTTACCCGGCGTTTCGACTCTGAGTTTTAGAGCCCTTTTCAAACGGTCTGTGATATTTATTCAATCGTCTAATATATTGAGAAAAAAGTTTGAATATAAATATATGAAAAGATAAGATTACCTTGTATACTATGTGAATAAAACTACTTGAGTATAAAAATGGCGAAAAACACTACATTTTTGTAATAAATTAACCGACAAAAAATAAATATGTTCTAAAATTAAAGACCAGAAAGGTACTGAGCTATATTAGCTGTTTTCAATTGTTATTTTGCCTGTGGGATCCTGTGTGCCGGTGCATATGCTTGTTAGTTTGTACGAGTAAGGTTACTATGGATTCCTTGGTTTTGATGTGTGCTTCTTTGGTTGTTGTGTGTATATGCTTGTTTGTTAATTTTATTTAGAATTGTGTAATAATCCTTGTGCATAAATTCTGATGAAAAGAAGTCTGATGTTGATTAAGTGTTTCCTATTGATATAAATGTGACATGCTTCTTTTGCCTCCGTTTTCCTTTTATTATCTTCTGGGTCGATGATGGAACCCTGGTCAAAATTTAGGAAGTGACCAGTTTCTAGTGAGTGGGTTGCAAGTGCTGAGTTGGGTGTCCGTTTTTCTATATATTTCTTATGTTGTGCCAGTCGTTCTTTTAATTTTTTTTATATTTCGCCAATGTAGTATATAAACTAATAAAAATTCGATGCCAACTTCAGAACGAGTCAATCATTTTGGAACTCATTTTACGATTGGTGCGGTCCACAATCTTTGAGATATACCGACTAATTTCATTGACACATTTGTGTCTATAGCGCCGGCAACAGAGATCGTGATGACGAACCTGTTCAGACATTGGAAAAAACTATCTTTTGTGTGAACAATGGCGTTCACTCCACATTAAGGCACCGACATCAGATATCTGCGAGGTAGAACTATTCGCATGTAGAATACGACCAAGCACCTGCGCTTTAAGGATTACAAAACCAAATAATATATTGATTAAGCTAGCTGCACCCAATCAATGGTACTTTAGCCTCAATAAGAAATACAATTCAACGCTCATCTGTGGCAATGATATCATCAATAAAACTCTAGATGGAACTGGAATATGAAAGATAATGAGTTGCTTATCGAAACATCTAATTGTCATTTCAACCGAATTTTAATATTACTCCAGATGATCTGGATAATCTTGAGGATGATTCAACACCAGTATTCTACCGGTCAAGTTTAACAACACATGGAGAGGAGTTTGATAACATAATCAAGGAAATCAAGTAATCAAAGTACATCAAACTAAACTACTAAATCTCCAACCACATCATGTATATCAATTTACCATAGGGTACGTAAACGTTGGCATCATCAGTTTTATTATTATCTATCTGAGCCTAACGCACTGTACGAATAACCGGGCCATTATGCTTTGTTTTTCGCTTACTAAGTAATTGCACTTGTTGTTCAGGTAAATATTTTTTTTTTGTACGATGACCCGATTTTTGTGTGTACGTGTATGTCTTGTCAGTAAGGTAAGGTAAAGCAAAAATTATTTGTAACTCAGCAGTTATTGCTGACAATGATTTACTGGTTATTTGTTTCTGTTCTCTTTTAATAATTTTGTTATATATTGTTCAATTTTATTAAGTCGAGAGTGAGATTTTGTTCTGAATAGCTTGCAGTGTGGGCACGGTAACTTTGATATGCGAGGGGCTATGTAAATATCGCACGTGAGCTGGATACCAAAGTAGGTCAGCAATAAAGTGGATGAAAGTGTTGCAGGAAAGTCGAGCTCAGAAGTAGGTTAGCAACATACGAAAACCAAATTGTGTACAGCCTAATCAGCTGGAGTCTAGTTAATTATATCTGTGGCCAGCCAAATTGGGGCAAGTGCGCAATTTTCTGCAGCTTTTAGTCCCCAGTAGAGAATTTCCTTTTCGAAAATCCTGAATGAACGAAACTTCTCTCCGATATAAATGGGCTGTGTAAATGTCGTGTAATTGCGATTACGACTTACGTTTGTGAATAAGAGAGTGTAGTTCCTAAGCGTGTGCGAGTGCCAATCGTGGTTGGGTAGGTAAAATTATTATTAGGATTAAGATTTTCTTACTGTTTGATGCAATTGTGTCAGGAGTTTAATTTTTGGTTCCTTTTATCTTCTGTGACCTTATTGTGAGGTGAAACGTTATGGGTTTCGTAGCAAACACCGGTATGGTGTTGTAGTTGACACTATTTAAAATTGTGCAGATGGGCTAGGATAACCCGCGGGAAAAAATATCCCCGCTGATGTACAATGTAAAGCCATGGCGACCGCAGTAGGTAAGTAGAACCCTTTCGATAGAGCTTTTCCTTTTTTTATGCACAAAACAAATCTTATGTACTTTCGTGCTGTTGAGGAGAACTCGAAATTTGATCATGGAGAAAGCTTTGTTACAATTACTGAAATTAAGTGTGGAAAAGGTTACAAATGTAAAACTGCCCACATACGACTTTTTATAATGTAATGCTCAAGGTGCTAGTGCTCACCGCAAAACCGTTTTCGAACGCCCACAACCTACGAATTGCCGTTTTCCCGACGGGAAACTCACATGCAATATAACTAGCACTAATTTAGTTTTTCTTAGTTTGTATTCAGTTTAAACATAGCGTCCTTGGAGCACAACTCTTTTACTTTTATTTTTTACTATTCTTACTATTAAATAATTTTAATCCCCTATTTTCTCGGACACGATCATACTTATCTCCTTCTACGTACTGCAAGAAGGACGTCTTCTTTTTCTTTATTTTTCATTCCTCCTGACCATTCTCTTCGAGATGCCGGAAATCGCCTTTTCCAATCGGTTCGGTCGTTTTCTAAGTAGCGCAGTTTTCTTATATTTATTCTTAATTAGCTAATATGACATTTATTTTAAATTCTATTCGTAATAAATTCAATTCCTTTGCAATTCAACATTTTTTGCCTATACTAATTTATCTTTTCTAATTCCATGACTCGAATTTTAGGAAAATTTATTAAGACTGCTCCATCATGATTAAAAGGAGCTGTCCTCAGCTCTGAAGAAAAGTGAACGGAAATTTGCGTTTGTTGTTGGTAGGAATACTCATTCACGGCTACTACAGGAACCTACAGTTATTCAATAATTATCAACAGTACTCCACCACTCTGTGGTCTCATGATAGCATTGAGATGAGGAAAACTCATTAATAAAAAAAAGCCATTAGAAAAATACGACAAAATTATGGAACCTGAAAGAAATTCGGGTATAATTATACAGGTACATCTTTTAATTAATCTTCATTAAGTGGGTTTCTTTTTCTAGATTTTCATGTTATTGTTGTTTCCAATTGCGTTTCCGCCCGCGAACGGGACTAATTAGCTCGAAATGGCCGACCCATCCTAACTCAGGATCTAGAGGTTAACGAGGCGCCTCTTACTCGCTTACTGCTGACCGATCGTAGGTGTGATATTATGTATGTATGTGATATTTATGTATGTATGTATGTAACGACAAATGCGATCATGTTCAAACAAAACATTCAGCATGATTTCAGTCAGAGGAAAATATATGTATGTATGTACGAAAGCGACGAGTGCCGCGATTTGTTTATAAACAGCGAATGAAATACATATTACCTAAAACTTTTTACTAATTATGCGCTGTATATACAAAGTTTGGGTCGGAACTAACTTACAGTCTCTGCGTATTAATAAGATTACTTTTATATAAATAAGCGAGAAAATTGTGAAATAAACGGAGTTCTTCAGTGAACGTCCAACGGTGTACTTATTTAGGTGTTATGATTTAACAGCTGCTCCACTCTAAACCTAGGAGCTGTGCTTTAAACAGCTACTCCACTCTAAACCTAGAAGTTGTGCTTAAACAGCTACTCCACTCTAAACCTAGGAGTTGTGCTTTAACAGCAACTTCATCCCAACATAGGAGCTATGCTTCAATAGCTACTCCACGCGGAACCAAGGAGCTAACTATCTCGCTTGTACTGTTAAAGTCGCTACCTGCATGAATTGAAGCAGTACGAATGGTCACAGTCAAGGTACAAGTCACCAAGTCGAAATAAAAGCTATTGTTGGTATCATAATAAATTTGCAGCAAAAGTTCAGAAATGTGTACCACCCTTCAACGTCAGGGAGACCGTTGCAGTGTCAAGTCGACAAATTAAAGCGACAGTGGGAAGTAGCATAGCAAGCAGTCATCAATACATATACGAAAAGTCCACTTTGAGACATTTTTTGATAGATAATGGAGCTGACATTTCTGTAATTCCGAACTCTGCATCAGATCGGTTCTCCAGCGTAAATTTTCAGTTAGTAGCCGCAAACTCATCCCCCATTAGTACATTTGGCAGCAAAAATTTTTCATTGGACTTGGAATTACGCAGAACCTTCACATGGCAATTTATCATTGCTGCCATTTTAGATGACCTCGAAATTCGAAAATTGCTGCGCGAGTACCAGCCAATTATGGTGGAAACCGCTTTTCCCAAATCAGTGGTCCACACAGTCACTCACCTGATATCAACAAAGGGTCCTCCCATTTCTTCAAAAGTTCGACGCCTATCGCCCGAGAAATTAGCCGACACTCGAATTCCTATTGACGCAAAGTATTTGTAGAACTTCGGACAGTGCTTGGTCCACACCATTGCATCTGGTCAAAAAGAAAAACGGTGAGTGGAGGCCATGTGGGGACTATAAGCGTTTAAATGTATGCACCGTCTCGGACAATTACCCAATTCCATTAATACACGACTTTATATCCAAATTACAGAATTGTGACTATTTTTCAACTTTAGATCTAAAAAAAGCTTATCATCAAATTCCTATCGAACCCAAAGACATACCAAAAACGGCTATTTGAACGCCGTTCGATCTGTTTGAATTTACACGAATGACTTCAGGACTTCGTAGCGCACCCCAAAGCTTTCAACGGTTTATACATACAGTCCTTCGAGGGTTCTCATTCTCTTTTGTGTATTTGGATGACATTTTGAGCGCCTCAAAATCAAAAATCGATCATTACAGTCATGTAGAATTGGTCAAGAAACTCCAGGAATTAAGTATAATCATCAATATTGAGAAATGTACGTTTATGCAAAAGGAGGTGAAATTCTTAGGCCACCTCATCACACCTCAAGGCTTCAAGCCCTCTCCTGAACGAGTGGAGGTGATCAAAAATTTCAAACTTCCTGAGACCGTCAAACAATTACGACGCTTTTTAGATATGGTGAATTTTTATCATAGATTCCTACCACATTCTGCAGAAGCTTAGAATTACCTGAACCAATATCTCTCTGGATCCAAAAAATACGGTGCAAGGCGAGTCGCGTATTCAGTCGTAGCAAAGACATCCTTTGACTTATTAAAAAACCAGTTGGCACAAACTGCCCGATTTATATCTATGGGTGGATGCATCAGATTCCGCCATTGGAGCAGCAGTTCAGCAAAAAGTGCATGACAGCTTGCAACCGCTGGGGTTTTATTAAGTTAAGCTAAATAATGCTCAGCGGAACTATAGCATTTACGATATAGAACTCCTTTCGGCATACAAAGGTATCAAATATTTCCAGTTCCTGTTGGAAGGACGACTTTTCTTTTATACATGGACCACAAGCCTCTATTTAGTCTACGCTTCCCATCAAAATCCAGAAAAAGCATTTCTACGCCAATTGCGACACCTAGACTATATTGGCCAATTCACAACGGACATCAGACATGTTCTGGGAAGGGGAACGTTGTCGCCGATGCTCTTTCCAGAATTGATGACATACATCTCAGGAGTTCAGTTAATTTTGTAGCCATCGCAGATAAGCAAGCTGAAGATACTGAGTTTCATCAATTTCCTCAAAACTCTCAGTATAAATTTAGTAAATTTCCAATCTTTGGTTCAGACAAAGGGATTTTCTGCGAAATCTCATCTTCAAAATCCAGCCCATACATTCCTCAGGAATTTAGAAAGCAAATTTTTATTTCCATTCACAATTTAGCGCACCCCAGCAATAGAACAACTAAAAAAATGGCCACATGAGAGTATTTCTGGCCATCTATCAACAAGGACATCAACGCTTGGTCGCGCGCATGCTTAGCTTGTCAGCAAAACAAAATTTCCGGGCACTACAAAAGTCTCCTAGGAATGTTCCACGGAGGGTCAGATCGCTTCGAAGTTATCCACTTGGACATGATAGGACCCGTTCCTCCATCACAGGGCTTTAGATATTGTCTCACTATCATCCGTAGGTTTACAAGCTGGCCTCAGGCAATTCCCCCAGTGTCCGAGGAACTATGTCCGAACTGGACAGCTCGTTTTGGGGTACCCAAAACAATAATCACAGATAAAGGATCACAATTCGAATCAGCACTATTCGTTGAACTGCCCAAGTTACTAGGTTTTGCACGCAAAAAAACTACGGCCTATCATCCTTAATCAAACGGTTACTTCTAAAGGTGGAACAGAACTGTGAAAGCTTCTCTCATGGCATACAAAGACAAACTTTTGCCGTTTGTACTACTAGGTCTTAGAACCACCTTCAGAAAGGAATTCTTGTCACCACTTGCGGAACTAGTATATGGGAAGAATCTACGTATTCTAAGTGACCTCCTGCAAAATTCTGAAATGCATCAATTCGTCATTTCATTACGAAATTTTTTCTCTAATATCACGCCCATTCCTGCATCAGACCATTCCTGTCAGACCTTGTTTAAATTCGAAGATCTCGACAGTTGTTCTCAGTGCACTACAACCAGCCCTTTCGAGGTGCTTAAACGACACGACAAATTCTTCACACTAAAAGGCAGGAGTCAATGGCCTAACAACAATCATGATTCACCAGTTAGAAACAGTACGATGCGTGCAGGGACTGAGGGTCTATTATTATCATATTAGGCGATTGATTGTAGCCCTGTAGTCTGCACATAACCTCACATTCCCATTCTTCTTAACAATAGGCACGACTGGAGTTCCCCATAGGGAGAAATCGGTTTTCTCGATTATTCCGCAATTTTCAAGACGGTGTAGTTTTTCTTCAATTTGGCTCTTCAATGCGTAAGGTACTGGACGCGGTCCCACAAAAAACGGCGCTGTATTTTCATCTATCAACTTGAACTTGCATTTAAAATTTGGTATATTACCCACAGTTTCAGTAAAAATGTCACTGTAATTTTTAATGAGAATTTTTATTTCATTTTTACAACCTGATTCTGAATGCTTTGTACGTATTTGATGTAGTAATTTTGTATCCAAATTCAGTTTTCTTATGAGATGTCTGTCTACCACCTTTTTGGACAATAAACTCGTAAAAGTTCTTTCAGAAATTGTCGAAACGGCAGCTCCTGTATCAAATTCCATTTGGCAGTTCTGATTATTTACTTGGACATCCAGTAGTATTTTCATCTCTTCTAGAGAATTGCAACTTAAAATTTTATTGATGTAGTAGTCGTAATCTTCTAAACTGTTATTGTATGCTTCAGCTTCGATTACGCATTGATCTGCTGGCTTTCCGCTCATACAAACACTTCTTACATGACCAACTCTTTTACATTTCAAGCACTTCAAATTTTTCGAGGTAAAATCGTTTGCCTTATGGCTCTCGTTAGCATAGCTATAACACTTTCCCCTAGCTTTTTGCATGTATGTAGATGATGTGGGTCTGCTAGTACGTTTTTGAAATTGTTTTCGCTGGATCTCTTTCGCCTCCTTCACTCGGTTCACTGCATGTATTGGTTGCAGTTGACCCCTCATTTCCTTGTCCTTCTAGTCACGATGCCTCTATAGACAATGCCAGTTTTACTGCGTCATCGAATTTATTGCTGGCGTCTTGCTGTAACAAGCGCTTTCGTATGGCTGTGTCTCCGATTCCTCGTATGAATTGCGAGCGAAGATATGTCGTAATCGTAGATTTCTTGCAATGTTCACAAACGAAATTGCAATTTGCCGCTAACTTTTTCAAGTCTGGCTGGAAGTTCGCAATTGTTTGTCCGTCATGCTGTATACGCATTGAGAATTTGTGTTGTTCGGCAACTTCTCTAGGTTTTGGACAAAAATTTTTGGTGAGAAGCTCTATTAACTCCTTGTATTTTTTTGTGTTTTTGCGGATCCGGTGCAGTTAGATATGTCAAGGTTTAAAAAATTGTTGGTCCAACACAATTTATGAGTATGCGAGCACACTTTTGGTCGTTTTCCGATGAATCAGCTTTTAGGTTACGCAGTTCCAGATAATTCTCGACTCGTTGTAAATAGCATTAAAAGCTTTCATTGCTATCGTCGTATGGTTGCAATTGTAATCCACGGCAATCACTTTTAGGGTTTTCCTGGTTAGTCTGCAATCTTTCGAATATTTCTGAAATTTGGGTGATGGCATTTTCTAACGCCATACTGATAAATGCAATCCGTTTCACGTCACGTATATATGTAGTTTGTAGATCTCAAGCCGTTGTACCAATACATGTAATATGTAGATATGTGTGCCACATTCAACGAAAATGCCAGAGAAAATATGTACCACTGTATTTATTAATTATATCGACTAAACTTGCAATATTTTTGTTTTAGTTCGTAATTGTAATTCGCATTTTGTAATAATTGCATGTAAAACTGTAATGTATGTATGTAACGTTCCTACCTCAACCTTATCTCATCAAAACTTGTTTTCCATAGATACAGTTAAATCCCATCCTCGTCGCCAATTTGTTGCATATCCAGGTACGCTGATTAAAAGATTAAACTCCGATTCTAATCTAATCCATTTATTTAATTCAGATACATATGATATGGTTAACTAACTATATATTATTATGACTCTATGCTAATGGCTGAGTGTAGTTGAAGATAGAAGAATAGAAGTGCAAAAGGCGTATATGTACTTCTGCTGGTTCTGACTGGGACACTGTCTCTATTCGTTATTGAAGCAATAGCTAATAACAGACATAACACCTTCAGAGAGGAATTCTTGTCACCACTTCAGGAACTAGTATATCGGAAGAATCTACGTACTCTAAACGAACTCCTGAAAAATTCTGAAAATCATCAATTCGTCATTTCATTACGAAATTTTTTCTCTAATATCAGGCCCATTCCTGCATCAGACCATTCCCGTCAGACCTTGTTTTAATTCAAAGATCTCGAGAGTTGTTCTAACGTTTTTATAAGAACAGAATCTGTTAGAGCAGCACTCCAACCAGCCCATTCGAGGTGCTTAAATGACACGACAAATTCTTCACGCTAAAAGTCAGGATTACGGAGGCCAACAGGTCTTTAAAGAGACTCAAACTATGTTTTACCGAATCGGTTATCAATGGCCCAGAACAACGTCACAATAATCATGATTCACCAGTTAGAAACAGTACGATGCGTGCAGTGACTGAGAGTCTACCTGGGTCAAGTCAGGAATACCCTCAGCCAGCAAAGGAAAGTTCTCACACAACAAGCGAAATCCCACAACCAACGGTTGAGGGTCCCGACATTCAAAATTCGCATGACGTATCAACGCTTTCATCTGGTATAGCACCTCGGCCCATTAGATTTTTGACTGATGGTTCCACAGTGATTCCGAAACGTACTACTCGAACCACAGGAACTCCTAGGCAATTTCGCTGAAACATTGGTTTTGCTGGCAGGGGAGTAATTTGGCGACGCGGAAAACTTTTATAAGGACACTGCTAAATTATTACTGTTCCTGAAAATCCACCTAGAGATAAATTATATCAATCGCCTGTTTATTATTACTGCAACAGTTCTCAAACATGTCATGGTACAGACCTGACCCCGATGTACAGCATTATGGCGTTCCATGAGAAGAAAATATTATAGACTTATTAAATATAGCTGACGGAGAATAAAGAAGATCTGCCTAGACTTTCTTCTGCCTATGCAGAGTCATTAACCGCGTGCTACTCCGAGCACCCTCTCTAAGAAATTCGTGGGTATTCCAATTCCCAACATAGATTAAGTGGAATAGTTGTTATCCTATGGTATAAAGTTATATATTGTTACAGGATTACTTACCTCGCCATCCCAGACATTCGCAGAAACTTAACGCGCAGAACTTTAAGTTAAATCCGGCACGAAGCCAAACAACAAATCGAACCCTGACATTTCTATCAGCTGTTCCGTGTCATGTCATGTCAGCACTAGCTAACCACAAATTTATTCCTACAATTCCGCGCGACACCTAGTTCGCCGCAAAAGAAACCACGCAAACCGATTTCATAGAGGGCAAATCACGTGTAGTAGCACGAAGCATAAGCATTTTGCTGGCCTTGTGCCTAGACTCACAATAGTTCTGTAAATAATTATACTGACGCGTCCTGAATGGGAAGGCAAGTATTGTCAACTTTCGAATAAAAGAATACCGATCATATTGGTAAATAAATCGAAAAGTGAATGTTGCCAACTTTCAAATTAAAGAACTCCAATAATTTTATTAAATACATGGAAAGGCGAATATGGTCAACTTTTGAATAAAAGAACTCGGATAATTGTTATAAATAAATAAAAGACGAACACTGTCTAACTAATACAATGCACTATTAAAGCAAATTTGAACTTTTAATTAGATAGGAAAACTTGCGAAACCACTAAAATGAACTATTAAAACACATATGTAGACTATAAATTGTCAAAAAATTAAAATGAACAGAAATAAAGACCGTATAGGTTGAAGTTAGGAAAGCTTGTATTTAGTTAGATAGGAAAACTTGTAAAAAAGAAAATTGAAATGAAATATTACAACAAATATAAACTTAAAAGTAAGTAAAACTTGAAAGGAAAAGATATGTAAAATCAAAAATAGATGGCACTATGTGGTTGTAAAAAAAATATATTAGGTTTAGATTTGCGCCACTCGGTACAAATTGTAAGTCACGACATTGAAAAGTGAAGATAGACAGATTTCGAAGAAATTCGAAGTTTCTGTGCACCGTTTTGACTGATCAGGAAAAATTATAATTAAAAGAATAAAATAAAGTAAAAGGAAAAGTTTAACCGGAAAACTGGATGTGTTTTTTTCGTTGATTATTCTGCAAGAAGCAGACTAGCCTGAGTAACCATATCGTCTGCCAGAATCCCAAAGAAGTGAAATCGATAGGCAGATAGGCGAAATGCTGGAACAGAGAATTATAAGTCCAAGCCGAAGCCCTTGGAATTCGTGTATTTTAGGTGCCTAAACGAAGCCACTTTAGGAGATGCTTGTCGGCTCCACGCCTAAGAGGAAGTGCGTCGCCACTCGCAAACGTCATCGCAGACATTACAATTATATGCATTAAGATACGTCCCCATGAGCTGACTTAGTATTCCATCTGAAGATTTAGATGGCGTTTAGTGACATAACACCCATTACCGAACAAACCTACCATTTTAGATCAGTTAGGAAGATTCAGATATTTCACGACCTTAGATTTAGCATGCGGATTCCATCAGATTCCCATAGACGAAAAAGACAAGGAAAAAACAGCCTCCAGTACACCATTTGGAAATTACCATTACAATCGTATGCCATTTGGACTGAAAGCTCTCTAAGAATCCGAAAACCCCAATGAAAATAACCACAACCAGTTACAGACCTTTTGAGAAAGTATCACCTGATATAGTGAGACCCCTACCGGTTAGCCATGAAGACAACAGATTCCTCTTGATCTTCCAGGATGATCTTACAAAATATACCGAAGCGATACCCTTGCTCAATTCCGAAGTTCGAATAGTCGCCGAACCATTCACTATAAGAATAGTCTGTAAACATGTCATACCTGAGTTAATATTAACCGATGAAGGATCTAATTTCTTGAGCGAAATATTTACTCAATGTGTAAATTATTAAAGGTTTCCAAACTAGCCCATATCATCCTCAAACAAACGGAGCCTTAGAGCGAAGTCACAGGACTCTGGCCGAGTACATACGCCAATACGTAAATAGGGATCCACTTACATGGGACACTTGCATACCTTATGCAATATTCGTATACAACACTAGCATACATTCTAGTACTGGATATTTCCCTTACGAGCTCCTATACGGATTTCCCCCACCAATACCTTCTACTATTTAAACATCTCCAGTCATAAACTATAACTATGACAATTACGCGAATGAACTCAGAGCAAGACATCAATACAATCACCAAATTGCTCGAGAGAGTTTGATAAACGCGAAGGAAAAATCCAAACTTACGTATGATAAAAGTATTAAAACCAAATCATATAATATTGGAGACAAGGTATTATTGAAATATCATGCGGAGAAGAATAAATTATCTCCGTTATGGATCGGACCGTACGAAATAGTTGGAATTAATTCCACCGAAAACTCTCCGATTAAGATAGGGAATAAGACTAAAACAGTGCATAACAATAAAATTAAAATTATATATATTAACTTATAACCAAACATCCCCACTACAAGATTATCTTATTGGCAATTGTTTTCTGGCAAGCCACACTGGCAGCAGCAGCTAATGTGGAACCATTAAGCGTTAGCCAATTAGGCGCTAACCCCGGAATATATTTCGAACAAGTAGGACGAGTGGGATTATTCAGCAACGATTGGCAAGTAATTATCTACTATGAGCTTAGGGACTTCAATTTAGAATTAGAAAAATTAAGTAACTGTACAGAAAACGCTCGTATTCTTTGTGCTCTAATAGAACGATATCATGATAGGTTACTTTTGTGCGACGATATTACACACCAATTACACACTATCAATAGGGCACTAAGACTAAATTCACTCTTATTAAAACCCGAAATTGGACGGTTTAAAAGAGGCTTGTTTAACGCGGTAGGCATGTTGAGCAAAACATTATTCGGAACACTAGATGAAGATGACGCACTAGAGCGAAACTCACATATTGACAAATTAAACGATGATCGCGAATACTTATCACCTTTAATTAAAGTTCAAACCCTGATAACAGACACTACAGTAAACATTTTTAACAAAACCCGTTTAGTAATTAAGGAACAGTTTATACACATAGAAGATAAACTGGAGACCTTAAGATATGCTGAAAACAAAGTCAACACACAGATGCTCCACCAAAACATAACAACGGACTTAGAAACCGTGGTCTCTTTAACAGCATTAATGATGCTACGTTTTCAATCTACTCAAAATCTATTAATCGATCTAGTAACTCACGTACGCCACGGAAAACCCCATCATTCAATTATTACACCTGACCAAATGAGAATGATTTTGGAAACAATACAGAAAAAAAACCCCGACACTCTGACATTACCCATAAATAAAGATAAAAACAGTTTATTACAGTTATATCAAATTAGTTCCATTCGTTCAGCCATAGTCGACAATAGAATAATATTCCTCCTCAAAATACCACTCCCCTTCAAGGAAAAATATCAATTAATAAAAGCATATCCACTACCTATTTCATACAAAGATAAATTTGCATACATTAAACCTTCTTTATAATATCTTGTCGTTGATTACAAAAGAGAACATTATTACCCCTTGAATACAATAGACCTACAAAATTATCAGACATATGATCTAGTATCATATCTGTGTCGAATAAGCCAAAATACCATCTCACTGTAAATCCAAACAGTACCTCAGTTAGATTTTTGGATTCAACTGTCAACAAATGGCTATTTTCCATGCAAAATCCAGTTACTATTGATACTGTTTGTGGAGATGAAATTAACTCCAGATTGTTACAAAACACTGGAGTAGCTCAAATAGCATCAGGCTGTTACTTAAGGACTAGAGATCTAGTCATACAAGCACATAATGTAAAACAAACAGAGCTCAATAATCATTACCTACCTTCTCTTTACCTCATATACACAATACCTCAAATAAAACAAGAAAACCCTATAGCAAAACAAGTACATGTAATTAGATTTCACGTCAACCAGGAATTACAAGAACTTAATGCCGGAATAAAACAAGATGAAAAATACCTTGAATCACATAGATTAAAGAACTTATTATTACATGACATACATCATTACACCCTATCGTACTCAATAATTATCATTGTAATTGTTGACAAACAGGAAAGAAGAAGATAATAATGATCACTTGGAGGAAGGCAAGCATAACACTTCCAACCAACTGATCATGCAAACCGAACACTTATATACATACAGTAGCTAAAGACAAAAATGCTCAGAAACCAATTTCCACAAGCTTTAATTCAAATTTTCTTACTTAGATGCACATAAAAAGCTTACAAAAGTCATATGTAAAAAAAAAACAAAAGGGGGAAGAAGAAGAAAGTAAGCTTAATTAAACTTAAAATTATATATGTAACTGACCTAGACCCTGACGAGCTTAATGAGTTCTTCACAAAAACTACTGCAAATGAAGGAAATAGTAGCTCCTCACCATCCTTTCTGGATACTTCTATCACTCCCTCCGAATTTGAATTTTGTTTTCGTTGCGTTGATGACATTGAGGCCGCCTCTTCTATCTTATCTATACAGTCTGGTGCGATTGGACCTGATGGTATTCCACCACGCTTTGTAAAGCTTATATTACCCTTCATTATTGGCTCTATTACAAAGGTATTCAATAGCTGCTTGACGTTCAGTCAATTTCCCTCTCTATGGAAGGAAGCGCTAGTGGTTCCAATCGCTAAAAATGCTTCTCCAAATGACGTCAAGGACTTTAGACCAATAAGCTTATTATGTTTTCTAGCGAAGGCTCTAGAAAAAATCATGGCTAAGCAAATATCTGAGCACTTAGATCACGCGAATTCATTGTGCCGATGGCAGTCAGGCTTTCGCCCTGGGCATAGCTGTGAGACAGCTCTTTTAAAAATCTCCAGTAACATCAGAACTGCTTTGGATAATGATCGCATTGTGCTCTTAGTCCTTCTCGACTTCACGAAAGCTTTTGATAGCGTCGACCACATGAAGCTTGTTTGGATTGGTTTGCCCGCGCTCAAGTTAATTAGTAGTTTTTTGGAGAATCGCTCGCAGCGTGTTAAAGTAAACGAAGTTATCTCCGCTAAGCTCCCTTTGACTGTCGGTGTACCACAAGGATCAATATTAGGACCCCTGCTCTTTAGTCTTTTTATTAATGATTTGCCAGCCGTTATCAAAAATAGCTCGGTCCAATTGGTCTTTTAGAGGACTGCGTCAGCCGAATTAATGAAGATCTTCATAATATTTTAAAATGGTCAATCAATAATAGGCTGATACTCAACCCCAAAAAATCTGAAGCGCTAGCGGTTTGCAGAGGAAGTTATGATCTTAACTATTTTCCCCTGATAGAGTTCAATCGCTCTACTATACCATATGTACAGAAAGTTCGAAGCTTAGGTATTATATTAAACTCTCATATGAGTTGCTGTGACCATATTAAAATGATACTGGGGAAGATCTATGGGGCGCTTCGCCGACTTTGGTTATATGCTAACCTACTCTCCACCGACTTGCGCATAAGGTTGGTCAGGACACTGATATTGCCGCATCTAACACATGGGTCTATCATATACCCTAGACTCGACTCAAGTTGTAAGCGTAAGCTTGAAGTAGCCTACAATGATTCTATTAGGTTCGCGTTCAGGCTTCGTAGATCCGATCACATTTCTCCTTTTCGTCACAAAATCTTGAATTGCTCTTTGGAATTACATTTGCAGCACAAGGCATTACTCTTTCTATTTAACATACTGAGCACACGTAAACCGACATATCTGTATGAATTTTTAAATTTCTTGCGTAGTGACAGACGTTGTGATTTGCTACTGCCTCGCTTTAATTATTCTGTCTTGAATGCTTCTTACTTTGTTCAAGCTATTCGCATTTGGA
The DNA here is from genome assembly GCA_963924295.1 of Dioctria rufipes. Lineage (NCBI taxonomy): Eukaryota > Metazoa > Arthropoda > Insecta > Diptera > Asilidae > Dioctria > Dioctria rufipes. The sequence continues at coordinate 476,194 of CAWUPM010001005.1, read as the reverse complement.
ATACTCAGCGCGCGAGCTCGGCCGCCTCCTTTAAACAGTTACTCTGGCAGCACTCATCATTAGGATAATGATATACAATTTAATTATTTTCAGTTGACTGCACATGCATTTGAATTCTCTTTTCTCTTTTTTCTTTTTTCTCCTTCTTACTGCTCAAGTTGCTTATGTAGTTATCTTTATTATCTTATTTCTTGAGTTTTATCTTTGTTTTCATACTCTTTTTTTTTTTTCTCTTTATGATATTTTCTCATTTCTATCTTATAGTTACAGAAATAGTATCATGAATTTTAGTATTTATAATTTTATTATTTGTTTCCTTTTTATTTTTTTTTCTTGTTGTTTTCTATTTTCTCTTTATAATTTTTCTTTCACTACTCATATTTACCTGCATTGCTCTAGTTAGTTTTGATTTTGTAAACTTTAGTAGTACTAATGAAAAGGCTTCTGTCTTATTGTACTTTTTTTGAAAATAAATACTTACTTACTTACTTAACTCGTAACATTACTGAAAATTTTCTTTTAATAATGATTAACGCCTAATTATATGCAAATAATTTTAAAAAATTTCTTTTCATGTAGTATTTTTTTTTTAAATGGTATTACTTACCACATAAAGAAAAGGAAAACAAGACTTGTAAAACATTATATATGGTCCGCCAAATAACTTTTTTTTTTTAAACAGGGCGCAAAACATCGAGTGTAGCTTCGGCTGTGTGGCACGTAGCGCCGTCCTGTTGAAGCCAAATGTTGCCAATATCCTCCTCTTCAATTTTCCTGAACAAAAATTCGTTCAATATGGCCATTGATTGCCATTGACTGTTACGGCCACTCCTTGCTCATTTTCGAAGAAAAATGGCCCAATTATGCCTCTGGACCAAAATCCGCACCAAACAGTGACTCGTTTTGGGTGTATCGGCTTTTCAATGTATGCGTGCGGGTTTTCTGTGCCCCAAATGCGACAATTTTGCTTGTTTACATACCCGCCAAGATCAAAATAAGCTTCATCCGAAAAGATGATTTTTTTGGCAAAATCGGCATCTTCTGTAAGTCGATCGCAGGCAATATTTCCCAGCGTTGTTCAAGCGTATACACAACCATATTCGTTCAGCGGAAGAATAAAACTAATTATCTGTCAAATCAGACATGAGCTAAGTGTTACCATTCACGAAATAAGCACTAGTTGAAAAAAAAAACGTTATATGCAATAAGATAACCGTTAACTATTGATGAAATTAATGTATCTAGAATAACCTTAACAATATGCAATAAGATGACTTACAACTAACTTAGAAATATAAAACTAAAGAATTCATTAATATAATTGTAAAGACTAGCACACTGTAGAACCGGACTCTGAACTCACTTATCAAGCAGAAAGTTCACTCCTGAACTTTCTTTTTCTAAGGGGGATGGTGTAATGAGCCTACAGGCTCTTCACCTTCTCCATTGCCCCAATAGGCTAAACGCCAAAGTTTCATCAATTATTCATATTTCATCATTTATTTCTCAAATAACAATAACATCAATATCTGGAAATCCATTTTTTAATTCCCAGGGAAGATATTTCAAACAAGGGCAGACCTATAAACCTTCAAAAATTCATCTTAAAAATCCAAATGTATACTTACATGCTTTAGTTTCGCTTTCTAAGAGCAAACATTTCCGCATAAACAATGCGACATATTCCCACATTAGTTCCGCTTATCCATAGATTTCCGCATGACCATTTGTTCAAAGAACAAACATTTCCCATATGTGGAAATGCAGTGGCATCACAATAGAAACAAAGTCGCTTAAGTCATAAAATGTCGCAACCCATTTTCAAGTACACGACGCTTATGTACTTGAAAAAGTTGACCGCAATATACACCCCACAGTGCTGGGTCTTGCATCAAGGAAATAAACAAATATACACCACATTTTTACCTTTGCCTTGATTAAATCCACCGCACTGCTGGTCGTGACGATATGTCGATATGCTTACAAATTATATATTCACGATTGCCCAATAGCAGACATTTCCTTCGCATTCTCTTTGCTCATGCTTGAACGGCTTATACATGTTATGTATAACATTGCCCAATAGAAGCAATTTAGCCAATTCGGCTTATGTGCCTGAATTGCGTACTGCTGCAATGATATTATGCAGCGGGCGTGCTTCATTTTTTAAAAATGAGGAAGTAAGTTCCCTCCACGCGGATTTCCGTGTTTTGAATGGCAAGTACTAAAACTGCCTAAATAAATAGCCGCGTTCTAACCAAGAAGAGGCAGTAAGTTTTTCACTGTCAGTTTTCACAGTCAATTTTTGAAAACTAAAACGTAGGAAAGAATAAGGTTGACCCCCCATCCGTGGTAAGGCACCCATTCTGCTAAATTAAGAAAGAATCAGTTTTTAAAGAAACCGGTTTAAGGAGTCGGTTCGAAATAATGACCTCCCCCACAATGTGAACTACTAGTGCAAGTAAATTTAATAAATTCAAGTAAATAAACAGCCACGGATGCGCAAAGAGATTAGTGTTTTATTTAATAATTGAAAATGAAACCAAAAGGGCCAGCGACCTTCTCCCTAGTGGAAAGTACATCACAGTCCTTGTCGCGACGACATTAAAAGAGGAACTCGCGACAGAACATATTCTTCTCTTTACAACTTAGCACTCTTACGGGTGGTAAATCTACTTAGTATCGAATTTATTTTTGCTCTCACAAAAACCTTTCACCTTTTCTCCTTTCTTTTTAATTCGACCTTTATTGCTAACGCACCTCTACCAAAGCTGTTCTACTGTGATTGCTTTTTAGTCCGCGAGACGATTCCGATCGAAACCAAAAAATAGCTCCCCGAGACTTAGATTTTGAAATCGTAAGTCTCCTCGTTCAGGCTAGAAAAAATGCTTATTTCGCATTCCTATCCTGAGAAAGCTAATCTCGCTCGACATGTTTTAACGTCCCCAGAATTATCACGACGGACGATGGTTTAAAATGTAATTTGATATTTTCGTAAATATCAAGCCATCGTCTTGCTTTTGATGCATACATTGGTGCACCCACAATGTATGCAGCTAGCGAAAATTCGCTTAGGAAAGCTTTTTCGGTGAAGACTTGATCGTTTCAATTTCACCGAGTAAAATTTAAGTGGCCGACATGTATGCGCATACAGTGTATATACGCACATATATATCGTGTTTTTGACAAATGTTACTGAACGTACGATTTGTCGTGCAGCTTTTTTTTTCTACTGAAACGACTTGGGTTGAAATTTAAAACTTTTATTTTTCCCAAGTCGTTTTATGGGAAACTCTTTTTGTTGTTTTCAACGAAGGAATTGGAAGAAATTGTTAATGGCATTTTCTTCGTCTTCCAGGGAGATAATCTAACCCTGTTTTAAGCATGATTAGCTTATACCTATTTATGCAACTTAAATAAATTATTTCATTTAAATTACCCTTTTTAGGTAATATTGGTATACGACAATCTTTCCCCCTGGAAAAGTGGGAGTTATTCTTTGAAGAGGAATAATTCCTGAGGAGAAGGTGAGCGTACTTAACAAATCCTGCATGTTAGGGCTATTGTTTTGTTTAGGTTTTAAATTTCTCGGTTCATATGATAGGTCTTATCTCTAGTTGAGAAATATTTTGTTTATATTCTGATGACCGAAAAATCTGTAAGATATTTGGTCATTAATAGGCTGCACTTAGATTCTTGGCTTATTCAACATGTCTTTTCGAATCGAGATAGATCGCGAGCCGTGGTTTCCTCCTCGTTCTTTAACCTCCCGTATTACCACCATTTGCGTGTTTCACCTGGTTTCTGAGTGACAGGGGTCAATTAGACTTCTACTCCATGCGCGGGGTTTGCGTCCTGCTGTTTCGTGGATGGAGGATGCTATGGCCGGACATACATAAACGACCAATCTATTTTTGGTTGCCCATGGGGGTAAGTCAAGTAAAAGAATGTTTTGACTTTATCTATCGTCCTATTTAACTTTACATGTGCTTGTAATCAGTGGGGAATTTGGCTTTTGTTTCTGCTGCCTTTTTTCGGAGCAGGACCCGGGCGGATCTCTTTCAGGTATTTTTTGGAACACCTCCCGGCTCTCCATCACAACTAAATGAGAGTGAATCTTCCCTGGGTCCCCACCCGGATAGGCTGATGTCGTGGGTGAACTTGCGGTTCCCGACGATTGGGACGCTGAAGATTTGGCCGATGACGAGACTGCTCCAGAAAACTGGGATCTTAAAGAGCCAGCCATTTAAGTGCAATAATGTGCCCTCTTTTCCATTGTAATTAAAAAAAAAAATGTATTTATCCTGTCTTTCCTTCTCTTTCAATATTGGAATAAAATTAAATTTCTTTTCTATAGAAAACAAATCGAGCTTCTTCGTATTTTTCTGTGCCCTTTTCAGGATTTTGAGCTGGATGGCACGTTTTGGCTTTGGCTGGTTACATTTTATTTTTTACTTATAACCTCAGTAACCTGTGCTCTCTGTTGTTTTTTTATATTTATTCTATTTGTATTTTATTATTCTACTTTCTATCCTAAAAATATCTTATTTACTATTTCTATTCTAGGGTTTGTTGTTCAAAATTTCCTATGCTAGTGTTAGTTTCTACATCTCTACAATTTAAATTTCCTATTCTAGTGTTAGTTTCTACGTCTCTACAATTTAACTTATTGTATATTATGGGGGAAAAGAATTTTACCACTAGCTTATTTCTTTATCTTATTAAAAAAAAAACAACTGTTAGTTACTAGATACTCTATTAATATTTTCTAAACTAAAAATATTTGCTGCTTTTTTATGATAACTGAACCAACCTTGAGGAAGGCAATGCTTTGGTACGTTTAAGAGGGCTAGGTCTAAGTAATCCCTCCGTTTTCGGGGGCGATGTTTTGGACGGCTTGGTTTTTAAGAATAGCACTAGCATTTTGCTTGCCAGATATACTATCAGACCGGTAATGAGGATACTAGTCTGCGATATTGATGTAGCTATAATGTGGGTAGGGTGGTATTTGAAATTGGGCTCTAGTTCCGAGAGCTTATGTTCCACGTTGTCTAGCGACTTGGTGCCTCATAGGATGAGATCATTAATCTCATCTCCTGATAGTAGTTCAGGTTTTTGGTTTTCAGAATAGGTTGTCTTGGAATTGGTCAAGTCCAGATAATTGTTTACTATTGTTTGTATTGGGGTCAAGTTGGGGAAAAACTAGTGAAGGGGTTTTTCATTTTCTTCCTCGCATGATAGGATTTGTGATCCTAGTTGTAGCTGGCAGGGGTGATTTACTGCAATTATTCTTTGTGCTGCTATTTTTGAGGTAATAAATTGATTTACACATTGAATGTGTACTACCATTTGGTTTATTACGCAGTATAGCCAAGAATGCGGCCTATTCAGATTTATCAAAACATCTTTGGGAGGTATCTGTGCCTGAAGTTTGCACAGTTGTTCTTCCTTCAAGGGATTGAATAACAGCTGCACCACGCATTCTGTAAACAATGTTGCCTTTGTCACAGGTATATTCAATTTAGCCAGTTATATGTCTTTTTGGGTGCTATAAGTGAGCTTCTTGAATTCCTTCACATCTTGTGGTTTTAACAGTAGAAAATCCTGGGTTGGATCTGATTAGGCACGTGCGAGTACTCGGTGTCGGGTACAAGAGATTGTCTGTGACTAACGTGAATTGAGAAAATATTTATTTTAAATAGGTTCATTATGGGTAGGGAAAAATGGGAAGCGTTATTCGAATTACTAGTCTATCCTGTATCAACCGTTCTTTTGTTTCCGCTGTCTGGTACAATAACGACAAGCAGCTGTGGGCATATGGGCAGGTAGCATGGGATTTATAATATATCTCTAATGATTTATTTGAGGATATTACCAGAGGGTGTTGTTGACTGCTTTTAATGGAAGTTATTATATCTATTAAAGTCTATAGCCGGTATTCGATTTCAACTGTTTGCAGGATAAGGCTAGTTATTATTTCCTATCTTAACTGCCTTTTGATTAGGTTATCTATGGTATTCTGTAATTTCTTCACCTGAAGGTTTACTTGACGCTGACTTTCCTGTTGGGATACCAACGCGCTTTGGATTTGCTGCAGTGTGATTTTAACTACGCTGATTTGCTGTCGTTCCAGGTCGGACAGTGCTTTCGTATTTGTCTCGAGTTCCTCGAGTCTTTCTTATTGATGCTATCCATAGTTCGAAACAGTTATTGTATAGCATTTCCCATTCCATTGAAAATAGATCTGGTTTGCCTTGATCTGCGGATTACTTCCCGTATGGAAATGGTTCTTCTTCTGATGTTTTCCAAAAGAGAGTGAACATGTTTTTTTTTTGTTAGAGACATAGCTCGTCCGTCTGTGTGCGGTGTGAACACAGTCGATATACCAAGTGCTCTGCCTGCTCCGCCATTAGTGTTTGGTTCTCAAGATCCTTCAGGTTTATTTCAGTGCAAATATTCCATGTATTATGATACACCATTAGTTTTCCCAAATCCTCGAACAGTAATCCTATGTAATTAATGGGGCTCACCTTGTAGGGTTCCATTGGTACCTATCCGATCGCCAGATGGGAACAGCACATTAAAGCCACCATGCACTTCATATTCTGTGAGAAACGAAGGATAGGTGTTATTAGATATTAAGTCGAACTGGTTTGTGAGAACCTAAACTTTCTGCTTTCACTTTCTTTTGAGAAGAGCCATAGGAGATAAGGTGAAAAATGAGAGGCCGTTCGTTCTATCATAGTAGACCTTTGAACGGTGTTTGTTAGCTAACACGTTCCTCCTTGTCACAGCGGATGATGTTTGTAATTTATAACATAGTAGGTGGTAATAACTTTCATGGTTGTAAACGGGTTCGGGATCCCATTGCAAATTGGATGGGACATCCGCTGAAAAGCCGTATAAGCAGTCCTTTGGGGTAAGTTTAGTACTCTCGTATACACTGTTATTATACACGAATACAGCGATTCGTAGGAATTGATCCCATGTGTTTCGTCTACGATTGTTCGCAGATATTCAATTAAAGGTCTATGGGCACGCTAGAGTACCCCGTTTGATTGGGAAGATAAACTGAATTCTGTAGGGTTTTTCCTTTTAATAGTAATAAATTTTTAATAGAATAATTCACTCACTGTGATTGCTTCCCTGTCAGGTATTACATACCAGTCGACAAACTTAGCTGGATTATCTTGAAATATTAATATATATATATAACCTGATATGGTCTCCTTTAGTGGACCCACTATATCAAGTAAATCTTGCGAAAGGTTGCACTGTGATGTCCGTTATTACCATCGGCATTCTAAACAACGGAGAAGCTTTCATGGTTTGACACTCCGGGCATTTTTTAATACATTTCTTTATGTCGCTAAGCATGTGCTTTAACCAATACTTGCGTCTAATTCTCTCGTATGTATTTAGAACACCTTGGTGGCCGCCAAAAGGGGAGTCGTGAAAATCATTTAAGATTGTCTGAACTTTCTCATGGGGCTTGTAATTATCTCGGGTGTCTGATGTTTGATTCAAGCGTACTTGGAGTTGATACGTCTGCCTCTGGCGGGCGAATTTCGTTATTTTCTGCTCCCATATGCTTTGTTAACACTTTGGAGCTATTGTTGGCCTCTTGGGCTTTGTGTTTTTGAGCACGAGCCACGGCGAAGCAAGGAGTGGATTTCTTTGTCCTCTGGTGATGTGGAGGATTTTTGTTCTTCCACATCAGAGTCCATAGTGTGGTGAACTATGGCTTTTGCCGTTAAGGTGTTGCCTAAATCGTCTTCTTTTAATACGTGGGGTACACTTCCCAGGTTAATACTCGGTCTTTTACATTAAAGACGCCCCTGAGATTTTTATGGTCTGTATAGACCGTACATTTTCGGCCTTGAAGGTAGCGCCTGAAGTTCTTAGTTACACAGTGTTGACTCATAAAACAAAACCCTCAACAAGTACATCAACCTGAAATGAAAAGGAAAAATTTCAAAAAGAATACAAGTCAAATATACTTGAACTTATCTGAGTTCCATTTAATGTTTGCTTTTCCCGTCCTCATCCGGTCTTTTAAGGTGTTCCAGTTGAGGCAACAAGTCACACTCGAGTGTCCACAATGCTTATATAACGCTAAAACAAGACAATTATGAATTAATACATGAACGAAGGGAGGATAGACGAAACATGAACACATAAATTAACGTAAATCAACACGAAATTGAACATAATTACAAGTAACACAAACACAAAGACTTAACCTCACACTCAAATTTTTAAAGAAATTAAATTATAATTTGCGTGTCAGGTATTCAATCACAAATTACACATTTTAATTCACCTACAATATGAACAACACAAAGATTTAGACCAAATTTACATCGGAAACTTAGAAAAGAAAAACTTATTGCACGGCATATGTCACAATTTAATTACTTGTCGACGTCTGTAACTTTATGATCTCGGTGGCAGAAGTGCATTCATTTAGGAAAGTTTTGTACGCGGATTTCGAAAATCAAATAACATTTGGTTGAAATTTACTCACTTTAAAGAAATTAGATAAAATTTAAATAAGAAAAAAGGAGACAAGAAATAAAAGAAAGAAGATAACTATAATTATTTTACCGAAATTATACGAACATTAGAGCATGCGCAGTAAAAGAGTAAAGCCATACGCGAATTTGATCTTTTCTATGTTAGTAGCTTAAAAATTCGGTAGAAAAATTGCGAATTTCTATTAAAATATAGCATAAGTTTATATAATTTGTAAAGTTTCATGCAAAGTTAATTTAAATAAATTTATTATTAATTCTTTCGCGAGCTTTCATCCTTTTTAAAAATTTTTTTTTTTTCTCCAAACAGAGAATGGCAGTACCAACATAATGGCGAAACCCACCTCTATAAAAGGCCGAAATGTGCATCTGGAAAACACATATGTGGAGATATTTTCTGGTGAAAGGTTTAAGGCAGTGATACGACAAAATACAATACACGGTAAAGATTGAAATCAGTCAATGCAAAAGTAACGTTGTCTGAACATGATCTTCTGTATTTTTTTTTTTTTTGTGAATATAATTTAAGTGTGAATTTGAAATATGATTTATATTTATTAAGTAATTTAAGGATAGTATAATTAGGCAACTAAGGCTTGTTAATTTAACTGTGAAATAAACATATATATAACGAAAGTCCACATTTTTTATTTTCTTTGTCCTCAAGTTTTTAAATAGATTAACAGGTTGAAGTATTGGACTTCAAACTGGAAAACTAAATTGATTTAATTATTGTTGGATTAAATACCCAGATTATAGCCAACAACTCCTTCTCTATTGTTGAGTAATTTCTCAAGGATTTGTTCAAGGTACGGCTTGCGTAGGCGATAGGCTGGTCCTTACCCACTTCTCCTTGGGAAAGAAACAGGACCTAAGGCCGCGTTACTGGCGTCCGTAGTGAAATTAAAAGGTTTTTGAAAGATCGGCATATATTAAAAGTGGTGGGATTAATAAAGAGTTATCAATTGTTTGGAATGCTTCTTGGCATTTATCTGTCCAAGTGAATTTCACGTCCTTTCGGAGCAAATTCGTTATTGGACGTACTATTTTTGAGAAATCTGCAATAAACTTTCTGTAATAATTAGCAAGTCCTAGAAAGGATTGTACTTGTCTAACTTATCTTATGGTAAGGAATGTTTGGACGCATGCCGTTTTGCTGGGGTCCGGTAGGGCTCCTTCACTAGAACATTTATGTCTCTTCTCAAAAACTGGCACTTTTCTAACTGCAGTTTTAAGTCGTTGTCTCTCAACTTATCCAAGACTTTTCGTAGTTTATCGTTATGGTCATTTAGGTTTTTTCCATAAATTATGATGTCGTCAAGATAATCGAAACATTCCAGGCCATTTAGGTCTGTCAGAATAAAATTCATGAGGCGCTGAAAAGTAGCTGAGACTCCCTTGCGCCCGACTGACATACGTTTAAATTCGTAATGCCCATAGCTCGTGCTGAATGCTGTTTTGTGTCGATCCTTTTTATCGACTAGAGCTTGATGATAGCCGTTGGCTAAATCGAGAGTGGTAAAGTACCTTGCGTGACCTAATTGGTCAACCTCAAAGCGCCACCGCTTCTCGCCACCGGTCCCGCTTTCGTGAGGACCACCAGTAGTGGTGAATTCCAACGGCTTTTAATAAGTTGGACTATTCCATTGACCAACATTTCCTTTAGTTTTTCATTAATAACCTCTCGCTGGTTTTCTGGCAACCGGTCTGCTTTTTGTTTAATGGGTGCTTGATCTTGCACCAAAGGAATGTCATGCGTTTTTGCATTTGAGTAAATGAGTTTGTCACTATTTAGGAAAAAGATGTCCTTATTTAATATGACAGAGTTTTGTTATTGATTCTTTGCCCTCAGTATTCCAAGTTTTGTCCAGTGTGAGTTCCTCTTTTAGTCTAACGAAACGTGAGTCACTGGGGCTAGCATCTAGGTCGATATTGTCGGGGAAAAGCTATCTTAAGTATTGTAAGGGAACAGTCTTCTCTGGTTCATGAAGATCCTTTTTACTGGGAATTTCAATCGCTTGGTATAGCTCTGTGGCCTTGCTCTAAAATATTGAGACAAATAGTTCAATAGGGATATTAAAAAAATATATAAAAGTCTGACTATTTTCAGCCGGTGCGTCTTGTGAAACTGTGGAATCGACTAATTCCAGGAGTTTTGATTGCCACATCGTAGATTTTTCTTGGCTATGGGGCTCGCGAGATTTCTTAGTACTAGTTCTAAAGAGCGGTGGAGTCATTTTTGACTCTGCCCGGGTCTTTATGAGCTCGCACTCGCCGCTTTTAGGGCTCTTGGGCTTCGTATTTAGCTGACAACTAGGGAATTTTAAATGTGAGGTTTTGTTAGTCTCTGCTTTAGTATTACAGAGCTCACCTTTATTGGTGTTGCTCGCATGTGGCGCTTTCTCCTCAAGAACCCCTTTAGGACATTTAGATACTTCTAAAGTAATGACGGTATAGTCATTTATAGGTAACAGTTGTAAAGATAAACTGACTATGACTAGTTGATAACTGTTCACATTAAGGATGCCAATCGACGCTCTATTCTTTCCAGTGGTGAGCAAACTATTTGTCAGGAGGACTCCATCGCCTATCTCTTGGGATAGACAGTGCATTTCTTCATTCATTTGCAACGGGATTGTGGCAACAAGTTGTGATCGCTCATTTATGCATATTGGTTCCTGCAAGGCACCCACTTGCTGCCTGATTTCTTCAGCCATTTCATTACTCGGCCAGCTTTTATTGCATTCGTCAGACTCCATTGCGGTTTGGCAGCCAGCATTTCTCAGTTGTTGGAAAGAAAATCGCTTCCTAATAGCGCTTCATAAGAAAGACCTGGCACGTTTTGTACTACATGCAACTTGCAAGGGATTGCATTTTTTAAATTTAGTTTCCCTTGCAATTTCCCAGTATCCTTCCAGTTCCAAATGGGGTCTGTAGCGTGCATGCCTCTTTGGGATTAATTATGTCCGAGGTCTTTTAGAGCGTTTTTCTTAATAATACTGACCTCAGCGCCAGTGTCTACTACTAGTTGTGTTTGAAGCTTAACTGTAGGGACAATGGAATCGGACGTCTGAGGGGACCCTTTGGTTTTGGTGGGGGTTTCTATAGTCGAGCCGGGGAGTTTTGGTTCAACTATATGTCGTTTCCTTGACTCTTGGCTTCCCACTTACGTTTATGTTGACATTTGTTTATCGCATGTCCTTTTTGGCTACAAAAATTACACTTGAGTCTAACGTTGTAGACGCTCGGGCCACCTGGGTTAAGTGCCTTCTGTTCAGGCTAATCAGAGAGCCTGCGCTTGCGTTTGCAATCACGAACATCATGTCCATAACTTTTACAGCTTACACAAAATGGAGTGTTCTTCCTTTTGAGACACTCGTCGTAAGTGTGGCCTTTGTATTGGCAATAACTGCATGTTATTGTAAATTCTTTTGTGACAGATACTGGATGGGGCCTTGCTTTGTCATCATTTTGCTTCTATGTCTATGTGACTGACCTTAGCAAAAAATCTTGTGCTGGTCGAGTGCCTCCAAAGGTGTTATTACCTGTATTGGAGAACTTAAAATCAGTTTGACCACCCTTGATTTGTTCTGGAATTTGGGGATAATTATATCCAGCTGTTTGAAATGGGTTGGGGGCCAGTGAGCAGATTTTCAACAGGCATCTGTCGAGACTAATCACCTAATCACTAAGGCCTGGTATGTCTCTACGGTTAGATAAGCTCTGTTTAGGAGGTTTTCTAATTCCTCCATGGTGGACTATGTTGAGGAGGTGACCAATTGATAGGCCTCTCCTCGAAGCCGTGTCGGTAATATTTTTAGGAGAGCATCTTTTTCGTCTTCTGCAAGGCAATGATCAACTGTTGACAGCACCCTATAAAAGTCTGGAGTTCATGGCTCAACTGTCGATTAAGTACGCCAGAAAAAAGAGGAACCATCTGGGCGGCTAGCTTAACAACTTTTTCGTAGTCGACCATCTTAACGAGACTTGGTCGTGACTTTTGGGAAAATAAATTTTCAGCACTGTCGTCAAGACTGGAGTCCAGCAGGGAGTCTCCTAGCAAATTTAAAGAAATTTCAACAGCGGAAGGATTTTCAGTGACACTTTCACTTGCCTCGCTAATATTTTCACTTTGCTTAAACTACTTACTTTATTAGGGAGATCTCTTTTAAATCATTCTGCTTCCTCTTTAAGTTTTTGTTCACGAGTCGATCTTTTCTCACGAGTTTGTGGTATCCTTTTATCTAAAGCGTAGTATCTATCTAGTATAGATGCGCTTGAAGTCCCTCGCACTCTGTGTAACAAAGTATTAAATATCTATCTACACTTTCTTGATTACGTTGGGGCCCTGGCAAGACGGTTCCGCTACGCCGTTGGACACCTTTGTGCCCTGAAGGCTCCGCTGGAGATTTTTAGGGTGTGCAGTTGCATGCTGAGATGATGTTACTGGAGTTGGTTCTGGATTGCTTCCTATGAGCCGAGTCGGTTCGTCGATTGAGTCGCTCGTCAAGGAAGATTGTTGTGTAATTGCTTCCCTTGTTGGTTGTTAGGATGTAGCATCAACAGCGGGGTTATCCTCCCACATACAAGTCCTAGTACTCTGGAAGAGGGGGGGGGGGCCTTTGTCCTACTTGGGTTATTCCCTGCGCTGAAGAGATGCAACAAAGGGGGGCCTTATGCCGTCTTGAGAATCCCTTGTTGATGTGGTCTGAAAAGGGGGCTTCTAGCCGCCATCGATTTCCTCCGAGACTAAGCGCTTGTATTTCCTCGGAAAGAGTTGCGTCCTGCTTGTATCGCTTAGTTCGGCTGTACTGTTTTCGAACTGGAGTTAAATGTTCCCCCTTTTTCCTCCTTCTATTGATGGCTATAAAGCTAATCTTCCACCAACTGAGTTCCAAGTTTGAGCAGGGGTGAAGCCCACTAAAATCCCGCGTTGGTGCTTCGCAGTTTGATGGGGGGGCGGGGGGTGTCTGCTAACTCTCCTGAGTAGAGGCAGTTAAATCTGCACTACTCCGGGCGTTGGAGGCTTACCAAAAACACATGCCACTGAAGCCAGACTTAGCTCCAGGTTGAAGGGGAAGGTTGTCTTGTCCAGCACACAGTTTCAGTCCTATACCCTTTTGTAGTTCGTGGAGGATCAAGGGTTTTCAAGCACTTATGTCTAAAGTAACTTTAGCTCGCTTCCTTGACCCTACCGGCTGCGCCAATTTTGTTGTTTAAATTATTTATAGCAAGGGTACTCACAGTTAAACTCCCACTTGGATATATTCCCTTTGGGATTTTTAGAAAAAACACTTTTTTTATGTTTGTTTCGTTACACTATATTTGCATTGTTATGGTTACACCTTAACACTCTTACGGGTGGTAAGTCTACTTAGTACCGAACTTACTCTCACAAAAACCTTCCTCCTTTCTCTTTACTTTTAATTCTGTGCTAATGTGATTGCTTTTCAGTCCGCGAGGCAATCCCGATCGAAACCAAAAATAGCTCCCCGAGACTTAGATTTTCAAATCTCAAGTCTCCTCGACCAGGGTAGGAAAAATGCTTAATTTGCATTCCTATCCTGAGAAAATTAATCTCGCTCGACATGTTTTAAGGTGCCCAGAATTATCGCGACGGACGTGTGGCTTGAAATGTAATTTGATATTTTCGTAAATATCAAGCCATCGTCTTGCTTTTGATGCATACATTGTTGCACTCACAATGTATGCATTTCGCGACAATTCGCTGAGGAAAGCTTTTTCGGTGAAGACTTGATCGTTTCAATCTTCACCGAGTAAAATTTATGTGCCCGATAATTATGCGCATACCGTGTATATACGCAAGTGTTTTTGACAAATGTTACTGAAAGTAAGATTTGTCGTGGGCCTTTTTTTTTCTACTGAAACGACTTAAGTTGAAATTTAAAACTTTTATTTTTCCCAAGTCGTTTTATGGAAAACAATTTTTGTTGTTTTCAACGAAGGAATTGGAAGAAATTGCTGATGGCATTTTCTTCGCCTTGCAGGGAAATAATGTTTTAAGCATGATTAGCTTATACCTATTTATGCAACTTAAATGAATTATTTCTTTTAAATTAACCTTTTTAGGTAATTTCGGTATGCATCATATATATATTGTATAGTGGTCTCAACTTTAAGCAGCTACTTCCTCGTTAGATGGGCATAATTGTACCTAATTTCTAAGCGTTGTTATACATCTACATAATTCTTAGTTGAGTGTATCCGCTTAAATTTTTATGTGACGCACCATATTTGGTGTTTGCATACGTATTCCTCGGTAGCGAAGCATATGATTACTTCTAATAATTTTTATGTTTTTAATTTTTTATTATCGAAGTTTTGTACACTTGGCGTCGTTTTTGTGGCTTTAGGTACTCTGTGCTAAGAGTGGGAAAATATATGGATCTGTGTTTCTGCGCACCCGTTATTACTTCAAAATTGTTGTAATGTTTCATTACAACTCCATTCTTGTTTTAGGATAATTTTTATTGATGGCCGGCTACACGGGAAGAATGGAATGATGGAATGCAATGAATAAATGGTATTGACGAGACGCCATTAATTATGGGGTGAATATCTCCACATTCCGGCCCACACACGATACAACTGTCGGTCCAACTGTTGTAGTTATTCATATTGTCGTATAATCATTGTATGGTTTGTGGGCCAATTAAACGAAGCATGCAACAGTCGAAAGCTCGTTTGGATGGCTGGCTGTACGTGTAGGCAAACCGCTGTTGTATATGCGGCGGAAGAAATCGGTCCAACGTTTGAATCTGGTGTGGATTACCATACAACTGTTGGTCCAACGGTTATACCACAGCCGTTGGACCGACAGTTGTATCATGCGTGGGCCGCTTTATGCGCATATCGTGAGCAGTGATGGGACATCTTCTACAATCGGAACCCCGGGGTTGAGTTCACCCTGAAAGTTGTTATGCATGAAATCGATCGTCGAACCTTTTTTCAATTGTTATTCCGTTTAATTTCGGGAATTTTGTTATTTCCGCTCAAATTTCCTGATTTTTATTCAAAAACAGAAAATTGCTGAATATTAGATAATTAGTGGAAGGGAGTATCATCCCCATGTTAACCATTTTATATAAATTTGGTGATATCTGGACTAGGAATTAGATAGTATTCTTGAACCAACTAGGAGAATCCCCCTACCAAAAGTAAGGCCTCCTAAGTTTCAAAACAAAAGAAAATCACTACAAATCATATCGTAATAAGTGGAAAGTCAATAAGTGTTTTTAATAAGTGCAAAGCAGAATCAGAAACAGAAAACTGTTAAGAGTAATCTATTGTATCTAAGTAATATATTTTGTTTTCTCAGAAAGCTGCGTTTGAATTTACATTTTGCTTATATTGCGTTATACCTAAATAGATGTAACAACGTATAACAATGGTGCTTGTTTTTGTAAGAAAAAATGTATAATGATTATACTTATGTATGTAATAATACAATGGTATGTTTGTAATATTCAAGGAAATGTTGTTCATATGTTTTAAGTCTTATTAACTTAGTAATTTGAATTGAATATTTGGCTGTTCGAATGATTTTTTACCTGTAATAAATTATTTGTTGGAAAGTGTTTTTAATTCTACTCCACTTTTTTTCAAATCTACTCCGATTTTTGAGGCAGCCTACTCCGCTAATTCTGGCCTGAGGTCCCATCACTGAGCGTGAGGATCGTCTATAAAATCGACGAAGCCTCGAATTGATGACGTAACCAAAGGGTAAGCAAGGAATACCTCGCTCCTGTATAAAATCAACGAAGTCTCGATCTGATGTAAGGAAACCCTCGAATTTTCTCTGAAATTTACTGGAAATTTTTTCTATGTAATTTTTGTACATGCTAAAGGATAACTGACAATGGTTACTTGGGCCATTAATAATTTTTATAAGCGTAGACGCGTAGATAAGCAATAAGCGTTCATTTCGTTTTTTAAAAATTTACAGAAATTTTTTTGGCAGAATTTTTGTTCAATCTTTCTGTCTACTGCCACCAACACGACTATAATTAATTACGCGAAATTGCTTGTCACTATTTATTTATTTTGCTATATATTCTAAGTAGATATAAATACAGTAGAGAAAACGCTTCTGTTGAAATTACGTGACCTCAATACCTTGCTTTCTTAGTTGACTTAAACTACCAACTATAAGAGACCACAACAGTGGAGACAATACGTACTCCTCCTTGGGGACAACCTCTGGTGTGAACCTCATGTGTCTCACCAAATAGCTGTGTGTTAGTTTTCCTGTCGGAGAGCGTTCCCTGAATCGATCCATTATGTGTGGGATCTATGTCTGAGGCATGATTGACTTAACATAGGTGTTATAAAATGCCCCTTGAATGTCCAAAGAGGAACACAAAGCGATTTCTCTGTTGTCTTTGTTGACTTTTGCTATACCATTTATCAGGTTTAGTAAAGGTAGCTCTGTCGATTTACTCTTTGGTAGGCAAATTGAGTCGATATGCTTTTCTACTGTTTTTTCCATTGCTTTAAGATCAAATAAAATCGGCGTATCGGGATTAGTAGGAGTTCATCCAATCCTCTTTGTTGGTGGACGGCGAAGACTTCGTCTTCCATTATTAAAAAGAAATATTAATTCATCATATTCACTTCATCTTTAACGATACATATGAGGAAAGGTGGAAAAAAAACCTGATTTTAAATTTAATGAATAGTTACTCTTCCATTAAAATGGCAATATCGCTGTTTTTCTGATGGATTTACCTTCATTGTCTTTTAAATTTATAACGCATACTCATTTTCTACAAGAAGAGTTTTACAAGGTTTGAATATTTTTATTTATATTTATATTTATTTCACATTTACCTCTTGTTTTATGCGAAAAATTATTTTTTTCCTTTTGCCTGAATAGGAAGTACTCTGTATGTGAAGCGACTTTGTGTCTCAATAAATACTACATACTTATTGCAATGCTACATAGTACATACATATAAACCGTGCACATACTGCCGATGTGTTTGTTACAGCCAATGCGAAAGCTATTTTGAACCGAAAAAGCTAGCATAAGAGTTCTACCACAGACTCTATTCTATTCCAGACTTTATTTTCAATTTTGTTATTGACAAAGAGACAAAAATCTTAAGAAAAAAATGTTACGAAATTCTCAAAAAAAAATCATTGTGTAAATCAAATAAACACCCAAAAATTGATCTTGAATTAAATAGATCAAATCAGCGAAATTTTGAAACCAAAAAATTTGAGAAGCAAACGAGCCATTTTGAACGTCATTGGTAGTATAAGCAAATCTTTATTTGGGACGCTGGATGAAGAAGATGCTAACCACTATGATGAACTGATACAAATACTAAGAGCTAACGAAGACCATTTCTTAGAATTACTGAGATCTCAAACCCTGCTTGTCGACAAAACTGGCAATATATTTAACAATACATCAATAGGAATCTAAAATGAAATCAAGGTGATCAAAGATAAAATTGAGAAAGTCACCGAGGCATTCAGTCAACTCGCGACTGAAGTCAACAAAAACTTCGCAATATTAGACCTTGAGAACGATTTATCTATCACAATATTTTCTCTAATGAGATACCAAAATGCGCAAAATGCCATTCTTATATATCAAATAAAATGTATATATACCTTAATGATATAATTAATAGTTCCTGAATTCATTAAAATTTACTATTATTTGCATAGCGCTTATTTATAGCTCTAAACTCACATTAATTACTCAAAAAATTAAAATGATGTACGGGGCTGAGAGTCGTTGGAAAGGGCATGTAGTTTTAAGGATAGTGCAAACAATGGGAACGAATGTGGCCACATTGGAACAATCGCTCATATATTCATCCGCACTGACTGCAGTTATCAAAATATCGAATGTTCACTCCATTTTTGAAACTCAAATGTAGCTGTTGCTGATCTAAGGGCTGCCTCTGACTTTGAGACTTGGCTTCCTTAAGTCGGCAATGATAAATTTGCAGTACTTAAAACTAAAATTGTGCAGCTGAGGACTAATTTCATTCAACTTAGCGTTTGTTAAAGGTGAAAATTTAGTGAAAATATTCAGTGTAATATCTTGATCCGTTGGTTTAGTGTTATGTTCGCAGCGTGCTGCATGAAACAGTATGCTACACCTGTGCCACTGACAGATAGCCGTAGTTCTCACAATATGTTACATTGCGATTGTGCTGCCAATTATACCATGCTGTGTGAGCGATTTTTCTTGGCTGTCATATTGGCTTCTTTTTGGGGCTGGATGGGCGAGGAAAAACTTACATTGTTACATACGAGAGTGGAAATCGAGTTTTCTCCTTATACGGGAAAACCAACCGAAGTCTGTATTTTCATACGATAGATCACGGTATATATGTTTATACATCAAACTCGAAAAGTTCGTCAGAGTTAAATAATTCCAACTGGTAAAATTTTCTCTCCGCATAGTCAATAAGAGCAATACCATTCAGCAATAGGATGAATTCAATTGGATGATAATTAAATTATCTCCAGTTTGTAAAGACGAATCAAGCTCCTAATGAAGATTTGGACATTTCTCAAAGAATAGAGTTGCTGTTTGCGTCAGAAACTGATAGAAGTCATACATTGGAATAGCAAAATTTGTCAAAAAACACAGAAGGGGGAATGACAGGGAAAATCGGGATGCCAAAATGTTGTTCAGAGACGAATACTAGTCCCATCAAAATGCAATAGGAGAGATCGTAATCAGAACCGCCAAGCTCAGTTTTATTCTCTGAAGACTTGAATACCGGACTACGTACAGCTGAAATTCCTTTTTAAAATGAAAATCGTCCATTGACTATAATCGTATTTATATATCGAAATCATCACGACGAGGTGTCGCCATCAATTTTTACAGATAAGCTCTTTAATTATGTTTATAATAAGTATAGTAATATTATTCTACAGTCAAGGAAGCGTATTAGACTAGCATAAAGTAACCGCATCTCATCATCTCTACTAATTACTTAATTAACTTTAAAGTTTTATTTAACAGCGGCACGGCGGAACATCACGCGGAGACCTCTGCGATGGATTCCTCAGCAATAAAAATGTGAGCTGTCCTCCTTCATTTTATCATTTTGTTGGTCGTCCAGGCATATATATTTTGCTTCCTAAATAAGCACGAAAAGAAAAAAATCTAAAAGACAACAAAACACACAAAAGTAAAGAATGCGCCTGAGTAAAGAGTTTGTTTAGTTACTTAAATTGAGAGTAGTCCGTGAATTTGGGGCCAAAGGTTTAAATTTGAAATTTAAATTGCCACAATGAAGTAATCATACATTCTAGTGTTGAATGATGTTGCGGCTCAGAATAAGAAATTGGGATGCAAGACACAAGTTGTTTAAATTACTTATTCAAAGCCACACCAACCAACCAACACGATAACTAAGAGACATTAATCTTACACAATAGATATTACTGGCTTCTCAGACTTTAAGTTTTTTGTGAATAATGAAGTATCTTAAAGTATTTACATAGTTATAAGCCAAGTACATATTACATAGCATTCATTGGAATAAGCAAAGCACACATTACATAGCAGTCATAAGTACAAGGTATATATATCAGAGAGAAATGTAGTAGGATACCAGTTTGCTAGGAAGAACCGTAATTTACAATTAATATTCGATCTTACAAGCTTGCCACTTTTCAGGAATAGTTAGATAATAGGATTTGTATAAGATTAATTCGAATTGATACTAGCATATTTCAACAACGGAAACAACTACATATTTTAATAACATTTAATGAAATTTCTTTTGGCAAATGGAAAATAAGTTAAAATTTTCCGTTCTATGTATAGAGTTCTTGATTTTTAAGAAAATCTTTTTGCCAACTTGGAAATAAGTACATAAATGCCGCCAAGTCATTACCTTGTTGTATTCTCCATGTAATGGCGCCGATTTGAATTTAAAGGTAAGACTACCGCCTTAGGAAATTGTTCTGGTATACAGATGATAATGTTACCATTAGAAGTGACATTCTATTTTGTATCAATAAAGAGCCAGATTATAACGTGATGCTGCTCTAACAGTATTTCAATTTCACTATTATGGAGCCTCTAACGACGATTGTTGCCTAAGGTCCGCTCCTCCGCTTCTTGCTGGTTACCATAGGGATGCTGATAACATGTTGCCCCCAGTGTCATTGGGTGGATGGGGCACGGCAAGGAAGGCAAGACATCTGCACCATAGATGTAAGGGTCCCTTCTGGACGGAATGTAATGCAGCGTGATTTTTCACACGATTTTTGTTTTTGTATATGGGCTGTGACAGCAGCAGGTATTTGGTATACCCACCCCCACAACTGTCCTGCACTAGTAGATGTGCTAGCGTGTCGCCCTGTGTCAACGCTGCCCACAGAGTGATCTGTTAGCTCTTGCTGACAGAATGCACTTCAGGTCCAAAGCATACTCACTCATATATTTCATTGTATTCGACCCAAAACACTAAATAATAAGAAGAATATAACCGAGTCGGCTAGTATTGCGAATTTCAAGTGCCCGTCTGACAAAAATTCTGTACTGGCTGCTGTGAGGAATAAGTTGAAAGCTGCACCTTCTGACCAACGATAAACTAAAAAGAAGATAGGAATTAGCCGAACAAAATTATAAATTTTTCGTCCTTTCAAGAAAGGAAGAAATATACGCTTTTTACATGAATGGGGGAAAAGAACTTGGCTATGCACTATTGTAGTGTAACTGAGACAACGAACTAAAAACAAAAACTAAGAGAACATAGGATCAGTGACGGGACTTCCCTGCCAAATTATGGTACCAAATTTGAAAATAAAATGTAGGTAAATCGCCAAAAAGTTAGCAAAGTGACAACAGAGTAAAGATCAAACAAAATTAATATAATTCCAGAATATTATGTTATATAATATTTAATTTAATATTATAATATTATTTTTATTTTCATATTTTGGTATTTGAACTTACTCGGATATATAACAATGCAAATTAAAAGCAATTCATCACAAAATTTATATTGCGTATCCTGCCAACGGACTTCTTAAATTTGGTCCTTTTCCGAAAATTTGTTTTCAGGAATAATGGATTTGTCCGTTATCCTTGAATGTCTCAAAATCAGCAGGCTGGATATTTTTTTTATTGTTTTTGCATGTATTTTAAACCTCATTGGGTAAATGTACCATGAATATTGATTGCTGTGGACTGGATGTGGACGAAGAATAAGCTGAAAAGTAGATAAACAAAAGCAATTATCAAGTTTAATTCACTGAGCGAGACATTCAAGGTGAACGGACAAATCAATTATCCCTGAAAAAAAGTTTTGAGAAAAGACCCCAATTAATTTTTCTCAAGAACTTCAGGCTGCATTAATTAAATAGCGTTTGTTTCATAGGTTTACGATAGGCACATTCTGTGGTATAAAGGATGTTTACAATGACAGATTAGAGTAGAGTGAGCTTTATGCCGCATTCACAATGCAGAGTGGAGTAGAGCAGCGTAGAGTGTAAGCTGGCATCCTGTTTTTCTCACGTAGTAGAGCATATGGCTACCTGTGTCTGGCTCAGAGTAGCGCAGAGCGGAGCTGCATGAAAATAGGCTCTATTTTAATTTCACGCTGGTATTTCCGAAAGCTTACAAACTAGAATTTCGAACTACTAGCATGTAGATGGCGTGGAAAAGCTGCATACTGCTTTTTATTATAACTAACATGTTTTAATATAATATTTAATTTCCTTAGAGTTAGGTATGCCTGTCACCACCATATCATTGACACGTTGTATACGACGAAGATCATCGTTATCCCGTTCAAGTTGGTTACACCTACTTTCTAGACTAGAGCACTTCGCAACTAATGTGTTTACTTGCAGTTCAAGGTTAGAGAAAAAATCTTGCATTTGTGAAGATAAACGGTTTTCAAGTTGCTGCAATTTTCTGTCGAGTAAAGATGTAAGCTTTGTGATGAGATTTACTTCACTGATGTTAGGCATATTTAATTTAGCATCACCAGATTCGTTGCTAACGATCGGCTCCCTTAATGCTGCTTTAGCTGTATAATTTCTAGTAAAGTTTGTTGTCGAAATTCTATTTCGACTATTTGGAGTAAGAGGCTAGTTATTATCTCCTGTCGGAGTTGGCTTTGTTTGAGCTCGTCTGTTGTATTTAGTAAGTTATTTATTTGTAAATTTACTTGGCGTTGGCATTCTAAAAACGAAGTTAAAGGTTTCTGTATTTGTTGGAGTGTTGCTTTTACTACCCTGATTTATTGCGCCTCCAACTTGGTTAATGCCTGGGTATTGGATTCCAGGTCGTTGAGCCGGCTATAAATTTCCCTTTCATTCGTACTGTCCATAGTACCGAACATAAAGTGCAGAGCGCTTCCCATTCCGTCAGAAGTTGATCTTGTACCTCTGAACTTTGGCACGCCTTCTTGAATGGGTTCTGTTCGTCGTTTGATGTTTTCCAGCAAACTGCGTACGTGAACTTACTACACCTTACACCAGTCGAATAACTGAGTCGAGTTTTTGCACACCTGGTGCACTAAGTATTAGTCTTTTTCTGCTAACATGTTCTGATTAGTGAGCTCAGACAGGTCTAACTCCGTCAATAGTGTCCAGGTACTGTGGTACGCCAATAGCGTACCCATGTCCTCAAACCATATTCCCGAGTTAAGGATTGGGAAAATTGAGATCGGTTCTCCAGATTGTCGTAGTTGTCCAAAGATGACCTGCCACACGCACATCACGAACGCCATGTTCATCATTAAGTATTCCATTCTATATGGGGGGACAGAAAATATTTCAAGTTGGACTATTTACCACTTATTCTCTACTTAGTTTATTCGTGATGGGATGTATCATTTTTTTACACCTAATTTAGAGATTTTTTCCCTTTTTTTTTTTTTTTTTTTGTTCGAGAACCAGTCGTCATTAATCATAATATGGTTTTAACCTATTGTTATGCACTGTGACACTGCATTTACCTATTTGGATGGTTGTGTTTACAGGACTTATTACTGACGTTACCAGATATGGCCCTACCCAAATTTGGGAGAGTTTATGCATTCGGCTTTCACTTTTGAGGAGGACTTTATCTCCTACGTGGAATGTTGCTAACATCATGATTTAAAAACCAAAATATTACGTTAATTTTTATCTATTTTCGAAGCAATCTGATAGTGCCAACAGGTGTCTCTTTTTTCGAGTTTATTGTTTTGACAATGAGAGTTGTTGGCTTGTCTCTCAATTAGGTGTTGCTGTGGTCTTTTCTTATGTTAATTTAAAAGTTCGCATTTCACTCTGCACCGCATTGTGAACAACTTTACTCTGGACTCAAAGCTCACTCTGCTCCACTCTGTATTGTGAATTCGGCACAATTGTTCAAATCTGACAATACTCTGTGAAATCGACTCTGGTGTGAAGTGCAGGCTTGATAAAAGGAGAGGAAATGAAATTTGATTACACCACTCTACTCTGTCATTCTAAACGCTCCTTAAATGTTTGAACTTACACATTGCAAACAAAATTTGAAACTTTTAAAACTTTCAAAATACCGTATCTCCATCAAAGCAACAAATATTTTAGCAAGTTCTTCGCATCTATTTGTAGAACGGTTCTTCGGACAATAAAAATGAATAAGAAATTTTATATTGTAGATAAATAATAAATAATATTTTGCATACTTAGCTGTACGTTTCGCTCTACTATATCGATTATAAGAATGAAGAATACAACTTCTAAGCTATTTCTCATAATTCTACTAATCATGTCTGTAGCACAGGACCGTAAATTTTTACGATAAAAGATATTACAAACTGGAACCTTTTTTTGTAAAGAGCTAACTTACGAAAAAAAAACTGTATCGAACAACAGCAGACTTAATAATTTCCTCTTTCCATTTCTCCTTTCTAAGTTAATTCTACGGAAACCATACAATGAAAGGAAATATTGCTTCTAATGTTGTTTTCTTTTTTTTTAATAGCCAGTATATAAGAGTAATTTTACTAATTCACACAAAATAATAATGTCAGCTTACAGCTGCTAAAGCAAATCGAGTATCCTTTAAATGATCCTCAACATCAACTGTCTTCAATGGAAACATTTCGGATGCTTCTTCCTCCTCAGTTTTATTTCCACCTGTTAAAATACTTACATTTTTGTTGATTCGGTTTGATAGCACTAAGCTGTTACGAGTAATTTCAATGTCTGCTATTTTTCTAGCATGTGCTTTACTTTCAAATTTAGAAAGCATGAAAAATTAAAACCTAAGTATAAAGAATTCATACAGAGAAGGTAATAACCATTTCCAACAACACTTTGTTGTATCATTTTGATTTCTAAAATCTACTGTTTGATGTTTGAAGCTTACTTAAAACTTACTTAGTTTTTCGTATTTTGCGGCTTTAATTCTATATATTTTCTTGTTTTTACTATATTTTTAAACAAAGACTAAATCTAGTGAATCAGAAGAATCGTGGTTTTTCGCGAAGGTCCTCAAACAATGATACTAAAAAGAAAATTAGGAATATGTACAAATTTTTATATTATATTATATATATTAAATACTTATATAACATCACTTACAATATTTCTGCTTTGACGTTCCGAAGCCACCTACATTTTCACTATTCAGTGGATTTGTGTATGTATCTGCCGATGATTGGTGATACAGGTTCTATATGTTTATTGTCTCTTATGTCAATATCTTATTATTTAGTTTTAGTGCTGGAAACGTGTAAAACAATGACACAATAAAGGTGTCAGAATTATATCGTCGCTTAATTTTATTGAAAAATAATTTGTATTCAATTTCGGCTTATTTAAAGACTTTCATTTCTAATTTTTGTCCGGAGCGTGGTAATATAGCAATTTCTTCTGAAGACTTCACGGGTTCCACAAAGAAATTAGGAACGTTTTCAAATTCCCCATTATAGTTTCTGACCTGTTGGATATCCCTCTGCACAGACTCTAAACGGTGTATTTGGCTTAATTGGGCAACAACTATCACTTTCACGTTTGTAGCTAATACTAAAGTTATTTCGATTCTCATTATAGTTTTATTGCTCGTATAGCAGAATGAAGTAGCAAAAAATTATAGCATATATCATTATAAACCAATCCCTTTAGAACCACAACTCCAGAATACAAAAGAAAAGTTCTTAATTCTGGTGCTTTCCAAAAGACTAGATAGTCTAATATTCTTCCATCTCTTGAAATTTCACAAGGCATGTTGTTTGAAATTTGCTGAAGTCTTCTATTAATTTCTGTAACTTTGGTCATATAAAATCCATTTTTATACCCTAGATGAAATCTATAGGGTATACTAAGTTTGTCATTCCGTTTGTAACACCTCGAAATAATGATGGTAGAGCAAAATGGATTGGACACCCATTCATAATATTAAAAGTTATTTTGATTTTTGCATGTCCGTCCGTCCGTCCGTGCGCACGATAACTCGAGAACGCGTATATTTAGAGAGCTGAAATTTTGAACACGGACTTTAAAAAAAAAAGTATAATTAAGTTCGAAAATGAGCCAAATCGGGCAACTCCTTCGTGGGGTTGCCATATAAAAATTTCGTTTTCCGCTATATATTTGGACACTGCTGAAATTTCGTACATGATGTTTTTACTACATTAGCAAATAAAGTGTCAAAAATGGACTAATTCGAGCAACTGCTTCTTGCTTTTGCCATATAAAAATATAGCTTTTTTACGTATACTTTCAAAACGATCAGTCCAAGATATTTTTATTGTACTAAGAACTCCTGCAGAATACGAAATCCTATAAAATTGGTTATAATCATTTCTTCTGTGCGACAAACCGTTCTAGAAATATATGCGAAAAACAACTTCAAAATAAAACTTGAATAGATCGGTGACCATACGAAATTAAATACGGGCATTCATCTAGGGTATCATAAGAATTGGTCTTAGACCAATTCTAGCTTTTTTACTTGTTCATTTTTAATATCATTTTAGGAATTTTTTTCATAATTCCTACCTCATTGATGAAACTGAGACACAATGTCAATAGATTTTAATATAATTGATGATAGGTATAGATATCTGCCCTTTCAGTAAAATTTTGGTCAGTTCTGGGATATTCTACCTCTGTTTTGAAATCAACTCGGTGGTCTGTCTGCATACATTTAGGACACCTGCTTTTTCTAGTGTGATAGATGGAACTAGTTATAAAAACTCTGGCGGTTACATCGCAATAAAACAACGAACTTTGAACATTTTCACATTACGGTCATTTTCTACTTGAATACTATTGATTTTGAGAATTTGGAATTCATTTACCAAATTCTTCGCAAGTATTCATTTGCCAGATCTGACATTTTATTCCACCATAATACCCATTTAAGAATAAATCGGACTTATTTTTATTGAAATTTGCTCCAATTATTAGCCATAACATATATGTGGATCTTTTAAAATGTGATAGTTCATCTTTACCTATGTTGATTTCAATTATGCTAGTTTCTGGTACATATTTCAATTGTTTAGATAAGAAGGTATTCTGGATTCCAAAGTAACAATACTCACCTGGAGTGACCTTAGCCAAATGAAGTTTTTGGACTGAAGTTCGAAGCAATGTTTTTGCAGAAATTAGCAAACCTTTTATTTCCGATTCTTTTAAACTGTGAGAATGGCTGCAATGTAGGAGTGGGGTACTTTATTTCTAATTGCCCACTTTGCGAGGTTTGCATAAATTTCAAGACTTCGCTTGAAAAAAACTCTGAAGATATTTCGCTGCTTTCATTTAAGACTAAATCAGAAATTAGTACACTTGCTTTATTCGATGTAGAAGGTGTTTCCGCCTAGGAGGTCAATAGAGCAGGGGTGTTAGTACTCACCTAGACAAAAATAATGTATGGCAGGGGAGTTTCTTAACATTTTTTTTTTTTATTTGACATCTTGTTTTTATAAATAGGTTGTTAACATAACTCTTTTTTACAATAACTGTAAACTGAGGACTTTCCTCTTTAATTTGACCTATTACACCCTATCTGCTAACTGTAGCCATTAAATAGTTATTAGCTCATAACCTATTCAGGTCATATCGAAATTAGACGATTCTTTTTTAAATTGTCATTTTCAGTCACTAAGGGAACAAACTTTCTTTGAAAATAGGTTTGAGAATAACTTTGAAAATAGGAGAGCTCATAGCTCTTTAACGGATACAGTTAGCACATAGTGTGTAACAGGTCAAATTAAAGAATCTACAGTTTACATTTTGTATAAAAAAAGTTATGTTAGTGACCTTTCTGAAAAAAAAGTGAGGTCAAATTAAAAATAAAAGGTAAGAAAATCCGAAATTTTGAATCTAGACCACAATAACTCCTGAGAGGACCGGGTATGGAGCTCGTTGTGCAGTCGTAAAAAATCCATGAAGTTCTGCATAGAATGAGCTCTTAACTGTAGCCGTACGCCCTGTCCTTTTTAAGATAAGGGGTGTTTTGTGAAAAGCTAGCTTCTTTTCTTTAATCATCCTGGTTGATATGCCACCCCCCCCCCGTGCTATTCAATTTTTTGTTTTTCTACTATCACCTTATACTGTATTTTATCTCCTAGGCGGAAGCACTACGTATTTTAGCCGAGTTTGATGTAGATGTAAGATTACTGGCATCCTCTTCAGCTCCACCAAGTGAATCAATTTGCCAGTCACTTTTTATTTTACATTTTTTAAGCTAAGAACAGTGAAATAAACAACAATTTTTTCCAATTACATCTAATCTGTCTCTATTATGTAGGTACTTCCAAAAAAATTATAGGATATGATGCAATATTTTATTACTTGTTTTAAAATAACTTTTAACTTTTTTTGTTTTTTAACTAACTTTTTTTCATCCAAACTCATCAACTATTTCGGAAGAAATGCTATTATTTCCCAACAAATTTGGACACGTGAAGTGGACACCTGTTTTTGTTATTAGAACTGTCCTCATCGTGTCAATCCAAGTAACCCTTTCAGAATATCCAATGAGCCCTTCGATGAGATTTACTTAATGCTCATCGGGGAAATCTTATAGGTACTGTGCGCAGTTTCTACGTTTGTGACGTATTATACACATCCCTGGTAGCCCAGTCATCATGAGCGCACTGGTGAGCTCATGATGTTTGGTTAGATGAATGTAATGCTGATTTTTGTTCTAGCACCGGGACCAAACTCATTTATATACTTCGCAATTTAATGTTTGCTCAACACCATTTGTCTCCCTTTCACTCTCACAATAGATGCACTAGACATACAGATCAGTATCCATAGCAATTTATTGATGAGCTGATAGATGAGATGGCGCGGAAATTCATCGAGGCGCTCAGTACAAATCACTTGACTAAAAAGTTATGTTAGTGAACATAAAAACCCCAGCCCGCACCGCTACTAAAATTTTGTAAACTGATGAGCGTTGTCTCCCAGGGATCATTCAAATTATTGTTGTATTGCAATCAAGTCTATATCATTTTATGCACATATACAATACAATAAAAATCGTATATAGGTGATATAAATAAAAAACTTGGATTTAATAAATATTTTGTTTACTACGTTCTTTCATACTAGTGTTAGTAATACATACCCTGAAACAAAAATACTCTGTAATACTTTCCATTAATTGTAATATATGTATATATATATATGTATGTACATCTAAAATAAAAGTACCATTAAATATTAATTACAATACATATTCATGTATAACAATATTTAATTCATTTAGCCACATTATATAAATGCTATATGTCCGTGTAATCACAATGAATCTTTGTATGTAGTTTTGTTGAATACCAAAAGCAATTTAAATTTATGTAAGTACATTTTATAATTATAATTACCTATATTACTACAGTATATATGTATTTGGCATTTATAAACAGTAATTCGTTTCAACTCGTTTTTATTACATAATTACAGCACTTAAAACTAATATTTTTCTCAACTAGTTAAACCTTTTACAAATTTGTTGTTTGATTTATTTATACTTAATAATGGCACATTATCTTATTGCATATTTATATAGTTTTTAGTTTTACTAGGGTTTATTATTGTGTATACATAGTTATAGATAGCTGTGTCTCTTAAATATATTTTTTTATTTTTCCAAAATAATATTGACTTTTCTACAATTCTGTTATAACATTTTGTTGTTATTTTAAATTAATACATGGAAACGAAAAAGTGAGCGAAAATGGACACTTATAAGCTGGTGTTGATAATTCGTAAAGCACGCAATTTCATCATGTAATTATAATACGAATACAAAGATCATGAATCTGAGTAAATTTTATGAACAAAATTCCACTACAACAATGTCTGGCAATGAATCATTACCAACGTGTAGGGCATTTCTGGAACTTTCGTGATATTTTAAAGTCTCTTGCATTTCTGCAACACTTACTACAAGTCTAAAGTGGGGGCGAACTTAATTTTCTATACTAAAACTGAAAAGATTTTTAAGGTATTTCATATTAAAAACATCGGCTTCATAGATCGTACGATATCTGCCAAAAAAATCAATCCTTTGTTTTTTTTTTCTTACGAAATTGAGTTAAATTATTCACACTTGAAAGGGAATCGTTTTAATCTCTTTCATAAAGTTATACTGAAAAAATAAATCCACCCATACTACTCTAAAAATGTGTCATTACAAGTTTTGACAATATTTTAATAAGATTGAGATACGCTTTTTCATTTTTCCATCAAAATTACGCGACATACTGGTAGTGGCTTTTAATGATCTGCTGCGCTCCATTTACAGGCTCCATTTATATGCTTATCTATCTGAACCCCGATTGAAACTTATATTGATCGACGTAGATTTATATTTTTGCATAAGCTAATTATAGGAAAAACTCCAATGTATTTGCATGAGAAACTGCATTTCCTGCACTCGGACAGAAATCTTCAAGTTCTTGCTACAAGGTGTACTTAGCGGTACGTACGGTGAGTGGTCTTACTTTGTCCAGACAATCCGTAAATGGAACTCTCTTCTAAGACTTACTAAACGCCATCTATCGTATAATAGAAAAAAATGCATTTTTTACCAGTGAACTCCGTACTGGACTACTGTAACTAATTATTAGCACAAGCGATGTAGTAATACCTCATATTATGTATTCAGCATCTGGAAATTGGAGCTTGCACTTTCAGCCGACTTCTCCCGCTGCACTGTACATAATTTTTTTAGTTTAGGATATTATAGTATAAATTATTGAAATCAAATACTTTCAAAGGAATTAATTCCGCGAAGAAATCGAGAATGCATTACATTTATTATAATTGAAAGGTGAATTGCTGTTTAATTTGCAAACTTAGGCGGAAACTTCCTAAACAAATGTTATAGGATGATACCCTAAGTAATTCCACACAAACCATATAAGTCATTATATGCGAAAAAGTTATTTAAGGACGAAAAGGACCTCCAAAGTTTGAAAAACCCGTGCAATTTTTTTTTAACAGTCATTTCTTTCGAAAAACCCCATATTTTCTGATATGAGAAAGCCTAATTCCTAACCTTCACTTTGGTATATATAACATGTGTACCTCTTTTAACTGTACAATTAGCTACGCACAATATTTCTTCTTAAGATGCGTGTCTTTAATTGTAAATAACGAAAATATTTCTCCGGTCTGTGATGAAATCCTAAACAAAATTATTTCGTCATCAAAAGCTCCAAATTCAATATATTGACAGATTCACTTACAGTGAAATATTCCGAATGTCCCAAATCCCGACAAGTAAAAAGTCCGAAAGCAATAATCCCGATTATATAGGAGTTTGTGCATTGCAGAAAGTCTCAATATAACCAATCGCCTTTTTGTATTTTGTATACCACCATGCTATACTGCGAAAAACCGTTACTCTGATAATTTATTATCAGCCCTATATTATTACCTGGCCCTTGTTGTTTCGCAGAAATTGATGAAACCAAAATTGGGAAGAGAAAATTAGAACGTGGCAGAATAGTTGAAGGAAACTGAATTTTGAGAATGATTGAAAGAGGCAGTACAAACTCTGGACTGGAGATTTGTCCCAATAACAATCGCAGTGCGGAAACACTTCTTAAGTTTATTAAAAAACATGTTCTAGCTGGTACTGAAATTTTTACGGATTGCTGGAAGGGTATATAAATATATCGGATAACAGCTATATCCATAGAACTATAAATTATCCCCAAAATTTTATTGACCCGTACACTGGAACGCATACGCAAACTATTGCGAATAGCTGGCGTCACTGCAAGCTTAGGCTAACGAGGGAAGTAGTGAGAAAGGAAAACTTAGATCTTTATTTATGTGAGTTTCTTTGGAAAAGGATGGTAAAAAAATATGGAAAACATCCTTTCATCACTCTTCTTGAGGAAATAATGGAAGTATATCCGGGCGCAAAGTAGAAAATAATATAGTTTGTACTATCCTTTAAGGACTAACAAGGTTCTCACAATATACCCTTTGTTCCTATTCCTAAAAATTATATTCTTGCTCATACCAAAAATCTTTTAATTTCTTCTGCAAATATGATATTGATGCATATATATTTCCTTGTACAAAAATCTTTAAATATCGCTAATACTTCATAAAAATATTTTCTAAAACGCATTACAATTAATTTAAAAAATTAAAATTGTTTAACGGTTATTTGCAAGGAGAAGTTCAGAATTTTAAAGATGTAAACAAAATAATGACTGTAGAGACACGCACCTTAAGAAGAAAAATTGTGTGTTGCTAATTGTACATTAAAAGAAGTGCACATGTTATATACCAAATTTAAGGCTAGAAATTAGGCTTTCCCACATCAGAAAAAATGTATACCTTAATAAGGGGAGAAAAAAACCCGTTATATATCGAAAAATATCACATAAATTGGAATATATTATAGCTCATTTAGAAGGTAATAACATTACCTTTAAAATGATACCCATGTTTTTTCGATATGTCCTGTAATGCATGAGATATTGCAAAGCGATTTATTTTCCAACTTCGGAGGTCCTTTTCGTTCTTAAATAGCATTTCCGCATATTAATTAGGGCATTATCCTATAATAGTGCTTATTGAATTGGGCGAAACCGCTTTTCGGAAGTTTAGCCCAACTTACACAATTTCGTTTTGACGATGTCGCTTTATCATGCATTGTAGTCTGTAGAGGAGGTATTACGAAACGCTATGTATACAAACTATAGGTGGCTTAGAATTTCGTCCCCAATTAACTGAAATCATTGTGGAAATATTTGGGAGGCCACCTATTGAAGGACACATTGCATACAACATACGAGATCAGCAATTCACAATAGTATGAAATGAGAAAAGTGATATAAATAGCCTGTATTTATAATGTAACAAGTTAAAGAGCTAGAATTGATCTAAGACCAATTGTGTGTTTAGTTATAGAACCACTAAAATTAAACATGAGTATACATATCTAACAATTTAGACAGAAGTTAAGTGGATTCTTTCCATTAACAGGGCGAAGCTTCAACGAATTATGTTCAAATCTATGTCGGATAGATGGCGTGTATGTAGTATATAAATTAAAAATATTTTAGAAGTAAGCATTATCACTAAGCAACTTAACAACTTAATTAGTTGCTTAGTGGTATTATGTAGTAAAAGGACATTTGGGCAATAAACGTTGATTCTATCTATAATTGGATCACTCATCGTATTATTTTGAAAAATGGACAAAGAAAATCGAAAATTCTCTAGTATATTTTGCTGTAATAAATATATCCTTATTGTAAGCCTTGTCAATTTAGGACAATTCCCAAAAACAATTAACTGTTAAAATTAAATTTCTTTGTAGGTTCCATTCGTCATGAATACATTTTAAATCGCTCCAGTGGTAATACTTGAACTGATGAAAATTGAAGGAGGTAAATTTTATAACAGTTTCAAAACAAAGGCTTATGGAATACCCGTATGTTTCGAGAAGTTAGCAGGAAGGAAACTTGTATTATTCGAATTCAAGCACACTTCCTTATGTTTAGATGCCCAGAGGATCCACGAAAAACGTTGACAGCAATACAAATGTAAATTAAAGAAACTAATATAAACTTGGAACAAACAAAAATTAAATTGTATTTGTTTATGGGCCTCTAAGTTGAACAGAGGCAGTAAGGAAGTTATTGCTTAATCATATATGAAAAATCGACTGTAAAGTTAATGGGAATTCCTACTTTAAGTCAGAAGAAAAATTGCCTTAAGCCTAGTATGGAGTTCGGGTATTGTTAAAATTAAACGCGGTCTCCAAAAAATATCATTTTAACGTTGGTAAAAAGTTGACGTAAGCTTTTTGCGGAGAAAACGAACCGACAGCTGTAAAAATTACAAATAATCGAAATAATTTTAAAAATGTTAAGTGATTATTATTTATAAAAGACATAAATAATCATATCGACGACGAGATTATTGCTACGGCAGGTCTAACTAAGTGTATAACATCGCCAAGGTAATCCACGGGAAAAACGAAATAAACTCGCTTTGTGAACATCAAAATGTTCAATAAAATGAGTAGAGACTTACTAAACGCCATCTATCGTTTAATAGAGAAAAGTGAATTTTTTACCAATGAACTCCGTACTGGACTACCGAAAGTAAAATTGATGCCTGGGATTTTACCAGCGGTAAAATTTGTATGGAAATGTCACTTTTTACCTCAACTCTGTACTGTTTTACTCGAACTCCGTACAAGGGTTTATTGTACAAAATTTTTTGCCAAAATCGATTTTAGGTTGAAACAAAGTTAGACATTCTCTCAAACTATCACAACGTTTCCCTAATTTCCACCTAACAATCGAAAAGATCTTGATAACATAGCCTGTATAAACTAAATTACTTGAAATTGAAATGGACTGATGTGAAGATACGTCAGTTAAAATCGAGGCTTTCCCGTTTCCTAGGAAAGGAAAATACGTATCTAGAGGGATATCTTTATTGAATAACATGTTAAATATATGTTTCGTATACGGATTTACTGTTTATAGTCTGCTTTATTAGAATAATTAGTAAAAGAATTTTTGAATTCTTGGCTCAATGACAGAAAGAATTCCTATAAGGCTTAAGTTAATAATTTAGTCTACGCACACTCCTAGCAATTCATATAATCACTCGAATAATTGTGGGTGCCGCGCCCGTTAGTCCTAAGCCTAAATTCATGGAATCATGAATATCGAAGGAATTATGCAGGTAAACTCATTGTTGTAGCATACTAATCTGGGTAGCTGTAGTAAAACTATTGTCATCTCATGATAAACACATACCTAGCAGTAAAACAAGTAATATGTACTGTTGTTTTGCATATTCTCTAAATGGAATCCCTCACAAACTTGCTTACAATGAACTATTTTTTAAATCTAATTGTATCAATTAAATACGAATTTTTTCACTTGCTTTAAGATTTTTTTTTCGAACATAAATCAGAATATTTAGAATAAATAAAATGATTTTCATTTCATCGAAATTGTGTATACGTATGACAGAGATTGTACATTTCCTTAGATACTCTAGGTACTTAAAAGCAAAATTAATAATTCCACAGAATAAAAATCAATCCGACGTGGACCTCCACATCAGAATCCGCTATGATTTCAAAGTTCTAGATGTTTCCTGGCATTTGGGTTTGAAGAAAGAGATTGATTTCAACCGTCTGTTAATAAACTCAGTTTCACGTTTAATTAATTAAAATTGATTACGGAGTTACCTTTTAGGACCGTCGTCAACGCCAAAATGTCAACAGTCCTTTTTACGACTTTTGTGTTTCTGACTATTTTTAAGTTTCTTCCATTTATTTTACAGAGTTTAATCGAAAGGAATAAGGGGCTTCGTTTGCATATAGCGCCCATATCAATGGAGTGAAGAGATCATTATGTGTAGACACCTCTTATTTGAACACAATTTTATCTGACGGCAGAAATTTAATAGTCGATAGAAAAGGTTTTTTGATTGGAATATTTCCATTTAACTATTTGAAATGTCTGTTTTTACCCTTTTCATTGTGACTAGATTTTCTGCGTATCGAATTCAATATCTTAAATCATATGTAATATAGTAGGATGAAAATTTCTTTCAAAAAGTTTTTATTATTCTATAATTGATTTAATTAGTAGATAATTACGTACATATTACATGAATTTTTTGTCTATAATATACTTCCATAATTTTTTGAATCCTTCTACACAAAGGCAAATTAGTAATGTTCTATGTATGTATGTAAGTATATATGTACGTATTGTCTCAATTGAGACCGCTTTATAAAGCGCAGATACTCTCCAAGTACACCAACAATGAAACATGAGTGCTCAAATATGCAAATCCAGAGCCCCTGAAGCTTCTATTTTCCCTATAGTGGCAATAAACTGCTTAAAGGGATATTACAACATGGTGACACAAGTGTTTCAAATTACACGAAGGGCGATGAAACCAAAATACATAATTTGGCATGTGTGATGTAACATTTCAGGGATTCCCTACTCAACCACTTATTAAAGACAACTTCTAATGGTTACAGGCGAGGGTAGCTTTTATAAAGTAATGGGTTGACTCACTCCAGAACGTCGATTTAAATGGATAGATGTATAATTAAAGGCAAAATGAAGATATCAATTCAGGAGGGACCATATTTGCTATTATTATTAGTGAGAACAAGATAGGAGAACGAAAGAGCAAACAGAAGTGAAAGAATAACAAAATACTTAACATAGGCAGAATGGTCTTGAAAAGCTAATAGTGACTTTTTTTTAAGTCAAAACCAACACTACCGAAGCTGTACTACTCCTGTGCACTCCTGCTAAGCGAGCGATCCTTATTTAGAATTAACACTTTTGTGTCTGGTGATTCGTTATTAGAAAAGAATATTTGTGATATCAAATTAAAGCTATTGGTAAGTGCTATTAAATGGTATATTTTGCTTTCTTTTGTAAGATACTTTATAACACCCGAACATCATTAAAATGCGTGATTTTCGAATTTGTGTACTGAGGGTTGTGTGGGTTGGAACCGTGGGGGGGGGGGGGGTGGAGTTTTTCTTTTGAACGCTTAAGAATAATGTTTTACATGCTTCATGGGAACATTTCAATTTTTTATGCTTAACCGTTTTGATGTGAAATAAATTTTTACAGTTTTTTTATGTAAAATTTTTTTACAT
Source organism: Dioctria rufipes (assembly GCA_963924295.1). Taxonomy (NCBI): domain Eukaryota; kingdom Metazoa; phylum Arthropoda; class Insecta; order Diptera; family Asilidae; genus Dioctria; species Dioctria rufipes. Next base: position 439,522 of record CAWUPM010001005.1, on the reverse strand, counting down.
GGAAGTACTTACATTAAAGTGGGATAATCTTCTAAAATACTTCCTGCGTAGATAAAAAAAAATTACACCATATATTCGCAAGAGATTGTTTATGCGAATTGATATGCATATGTCAGATAGATTATGTACCGTTATATACCTATATAACTTTTTAGAGAACATATAATAACTAAAAGTAGAAAATAAAATATAGAATGTTGAAATTAAAAGATATTGCACTAAAAATTAAAAAATATTCTTTCTTTCTCAGTGATATACATAAGAAAATTTCATTGAAAAATCAGAAATGCCAAAACTCAGATTAAATCTTAAAATTTAATGTATTAAAAATACTTTAAAATTATAATATCTTGTTTGACTTTAATTGTTTGAACTCTTTGCAATGAAATTTTTCTTGGGTATATTACTGAGAAAGATTTTTTTTTTGTAATTTTTAGTGCAATTTATTTATAAAATTTTTTTTAATATATTTTATTTATTAATGAAAATCAAAATACTCAGTCTTGTTACAACTTATGTGTCTCCTAGGCTTAATTTTATATTACTGTTGTTTTCAACATTCTATGGGCCATTCCACGGTTCGATCACCTCCGAACAGCTTTTTGAGGCGACGACATTGATTTAGCTCAAATTTTATCAGCTTATTTCTCTATATAATATTTAATACTATTAAAATTCCGCTTATTGCGGAAGTTACAGCTCTTTTAAAATAGCAAAATATACCAATTTTTGCCTTTTAGCCTAACTTCAAAATTCATATCTCCAATCGAAAAATCTTTAAAAAAAAAAGAAATATCTAGATTTTTCGGTTGCAAGAGTTTTTTTCCACTCAATTCTCGAGCTGCGTATTTGGCAGCAAATTCAGTCAATTTAATATTGACTAAATTCGCTATGAATTTAATAAATGGTAAAACTCTCTCCGAAATGCTAGTCCCGCATAGGGCTAAACATGCTAGGCATTCAAATAAATAAATAGTATTTCGCCTCGTCTCGTATATAACTCACATTTAAAAATTATTTTAAGTGCATATATGAGGTCAGCTTTGCTGTGCACTGTGGCGTATATGGCAGGCAGAATCCAAGCCGTACTGATGAGTAATACGATTCCTGCTATTAAGAAACGCCTGCTTTTGCATAGAATATTCTTTTTTTAAAGATTTTTGTTTCCCATAGTTTTTTTTCCACTCAATTTTCGAGCTGTGGATTTGGCAGCTAACTCAGTCAATTTCATATTGACTAAATTCGCTATGAATTTATTTCGTGGCAAAACTATCTATTAAATATTTTTCGCTTATTTTACAAGATCAAACAGGAAAACGTGTTTCATAAAAACGAATAATCTTGCATCCTGAAGTCTTAGTTATATACATCTACCCCCGATCAGAAATTCAGAACTACGTTAGACCTGCAAAACTAAATGTGTAGTTAGTTAGCTATACTTTTACATAGTTTATGTAAGTTTTGAAGTACGGATGGATATTTTCAAGGCGGAGGCATGTGTATAACAGACGATAATTCCGTATACAGAATCATTGAGAAATGATTAACCACAAATTGTAGCACTTTCCACGTTAAATTAATATCTTGTGTGTTTTTATTCTCAAATATAATATTTCTTTTTCCTAGAAAAATTGCACCTAGGGTATTTTTCCTACAAAACTTGAGGTTTATCCTTTCCAAAACACCGCAGATCGGTGACGTCGGGACAGAAAGTTGTTCGAAGCATCGTATAATGGCCCTGCGTGATGTTATTGAATTTGCTACCAATACTGCTATACAGTGTGTTCTGGGAACTGTGGGCTAAACTAAAACAAACAAAAGTGGAGCTTACATGCCAACGAAAACTTAATTATAAAATTTTCTATTTGACGTATTGTTTCCAAGCTTTTTGCATTTTTCATACTTTTTACAAAAAACTTGATTTTTTGATAATGTTTTCTTACAATGTTTTTTTGAATCATTTTATCAAAAGGTGACACATGGTGCATTTTAATAATAAATTAAAGATTTCCCAGAAGTTATTTTTTTTCAAACTGAATGGCGTTTTATATGGTATTTTGCCATGAAAATATTAATGCAAGGTACATTTGAAAACTATTTCAACTTGTACCAATTCTAATGGTAAGAACCATCCTGTGTTTAACTTCTACTTTTCCCTTAAAACTAGCCTCCTTTCATTTGATAATGAGCTCCGTAAAATTTCACTTCTCATATGTTGTAAAATTGTTGCTGTATTGATCTGAAGGATATTATGCTGTACGTTTTGCTAAGAGATTATACGTCAGGCACCTGGACACATATTCTAATTTTGTTACGTTTTCTAAAGAAATGGATTATTTTGGGTCTGATGGGGAGCTTTTCGATAAAAGACATTTTCTGAATCCCTTCACTAACAAGCCAAATTAGTAGTATGTATTATGTAAAAAATGCTTGTCACAGAAAGTTTCATGCAATTATTTTATTTATTTATTTGTATTTAATTATAAAGTTTGTTATAGCTTTTAATTTCATACAATAAATTGTCCAAAGTTTTTACCTCCAACTCATAAACATAATCTAGCTCTTCTAATAACAAATCTTTTAATCATTCTTGGATTTAATTCACTCTTAATTTTATTAATTGCTAAATTTATTCGTGAGGAGAGAGTTCATGTACGTTATTTCTTCTTCGTAAACAAATGACTATATGTATGTATTTCGAGAGGTTAGAAATCCAATGGTGTAAGATCAGACGAACGTGGAGACCATAATACCAGTCAGTTTCTACTCATTTAACGTCCACAGAAATTTTCCTCTAGTATTTTTATTTCGTATTATACGGTATGTCGAAAAGATGGTTGGATGGTTGGCCATTTAATCTAGAGTCCAATTACCATCTCGTTTAATATTCCTACTCATAGATTTATACTAAATTGCTGTCCTTTTTCGTACCAAAAAACGCTCATTTTTTCATCTTAAGAAGGACTGATTCACTTTTTTTGTAGTTATCTCCAAAACCATTTATCGAACTCAAAAACTAATTACATATCTAATTAGGGAACAAAATGTAGAAGCAATTTAATGCTACATACAAGCTTTAACGTACATACATAAAATTTTTATAGCATCTTTTCTGTTCTGAAAGACTACCAAATTGATCATTTTCGCGTGATTTAAAATTTTTAGCGGGTACCTTGAGACACCAAAATCCTTATTTCTGTGTAAGTATTGCAAGGATTTCCATAATTTGTTTTTGTAAACTTAGCCAGTATATGCGGAGAGCCCATAATTTAATTTGAAAATCCTAGTTACCTAGGTACTTCATAAAACACGACAAAAGCAGACAGTACTGTCAGTTGAGAAATATTCGTCTTACTTCTCCACAACTAACACAGCCGAGAGTTTAGTCGAGTGGAATAGAGAGTTTGATAATTCTCAATACAAATTCCCCGTGTGGAGAGTTAAGTTTCAAAAGAACTCTCATCTCCACAATTCCACAACTCTCCGAGTTAGTGAATCCGTCCCCTGTAAACAGATTATGGTAGTTAATTACTCGATTCTGAGAGAAGCAAGTTCATCTGTCCAAAGGACATAATTCCAGTGGGACTGATTTTCCAAAATCCCTTTACAAAATATCATCCTTTTTCCTAGTCACCTTCTTGCAATCCTTGATAGTGAAATGCGTGCAGAAAAAAAAAGCATCACATATGTGAACATACTTCTAAGTGACACGCCGCTCAACAATGCAGCAAGCATTTTCGATTCAGCATGCATGTCCAAGTTTTGCGTGAAGCGTAAATATTTGGGTGAGATATTCATAGGACAACATCATGATAAAACAGTTCCTTTTTAATTTAAGCACTTTACTTGGGAGTGTGCTTTGCCATTGTTCTTTTGGCGAGCGGCTTACTATATAGCATATGCGAATTGCATATGCATGATGCATATGAACGACGCAATTGCATCTTTGGCGGACGGCCTGCCTAAAGTAGCCAATATCAATTTTCGAGAATCTAAAGTGCATAATCAGGATACTTGGCACTTAGCGTATAATTTCTCAGTGAAATATTCAGACTTATTTTTCATATGTTTCAAATCAATACAGCAATAATTTTACAATGTATGATGCATGAAATTATACCGAGTTCATGCTCAAATTAAAGGAGGCTAGTTTTAGAGAAAGGTAGAAGTTACACACATGATGGTTATTACCATTAGAAAGGGTACAAGTTGGGGTAGTTTGTAAAGGTACCTTGCATGATTCAATTTAAACTCGACTTAGTTTGGAAATAATAGCTTCTGGGAAATTTTTTATTTATTATTAAAATGATGCATTAGTTTTTAAATCGTAATGCAAATATCGAGGTAGCTTCCTACAAAATTATATATGAATTTTTCCATGATCCATGATACTTCTCCATGACGTTTCAAATCTTGGATGGCTACAAGGAAACTCTGTATTAATAACACAAACTAATACCAACAAGTATGAATGCTGCTTATATACCAATTTAATGCTTGTGTTTGCTTGCTATATTATATTATAACAATTAGTTTACATTTACACATTATTGCTTTTTTTAAATTTTTTTTTGGATTTTCCGACATAATAGCAAAAGCGTATTTTTTTTGTTTTTAATTTTTTTTAAATAATGTTTTTTTTATATATTTTTTTTCTCAAGTTTTTATTTCTTTATTTCTTTCCATTTTTCTCTTTCTCATTTTTTGTTTTGAGATACACTCAATTTCGCTGGTTGGGACTTGTTAATGATTCAAAACCAAGACTTGAAACTGGCCAAATGAGTTAGGAGATGGAATAGCAAATCAAACTTTTTCGTTTTATTATAAGCGAAGGATAATAGTGGCATTATGCTAATTAATTAAATCACCGCAGCTAATGAATCTATGAGGGGATAATTCCTTAATGTCTTCACCGTTGTAAAGGGTTTTCCAATAAGAGGTGTTATTTTAATTAGCCCGCTATTTCGGTAGATGTCACTTTTGGAGCTGTCGTTTTTTAACATTTGACAAGTAGAAACTACGCCATTAATAAAAATGGAACGATATACGATTCAACAACGCATTGAAATTATTAAAATTCACTATAAAAATGTGGCAGAGATGGTTCGTAAAATTCGAACATTTTTGGGTCGTCGTGAAGCACCTTGTCGGACCGCAATACAGATATTGGTAGAAAAATTCGAGCTGTCGGGACAAGTTAGTGATGTGAAGAATAAAACCCGTGCACGTCGCTCAAGAACAGCCGAGAATATTGCTGCTGTAGCCGAAAGTATTGAAGAAAGCCCAGGTTTGTCCATTCCTCGTCGTTCTTTGGAATTAGGCATTCCACAAATGTCATTACACCGTATTTTGCATAGAGATTTGGGTCTTAAGGCTTATAGAGTTCAGTTAACACAAGCACTCAAGCCGGCCGATAATCAACAACGTCCAGTCTTTGCTGATTGGGTCCTTGAAATGCATGAAAATGATCCGAAATTCCATCGAAAACTCATCTTGAGTGATGAGGCCCATTTCCACCTCGATGGCTTCGTCAACATGCAAAACTGTCGCATCTGGGGCTCGGAAAACCCAAGAGTTATTGTTGAAAAGCCTCTCTATCCTCAACGTGAAAGTTTCTGGACCGTGTTATCTCTCGAAGAGGTGATCACAATTCGCCACCGAGATCTTGTAACTTAACACCTTCCGACTTCTTCCTTTGGAGCCACGTGAAAGAGAAGGTCTACGCCAACAGTCCAGCGTCGATTCAAGACCTCAAAGATGGAATTCGTGAGGCTATCGAGGACATAGGGCAGCCACTTTGCGATTTGGTTATGGAAAATTTCATGAAAAGGATATGGTCCTGTAGGCGTGGTCGTGGTGGTCATTTGGCTGATGATATTGATTCTATTATTAACGGCATACCTTCCTCTTCATAATAAAATAAAGATCCATTCATTTATCTCAAAAAATGGCATTTTTCTTTGAATATCAAAATTACACCTCTTATTGGAAAACCCTTTATTATTTTAGAAAAAAATTGAAATTGGCTTTGCTTTATTACGTTCGGTTGAAAACCGTAATTTTGTCATGGATGTACATGTTGTAGACATTTCACGTAGCACGTGAAGTGCTAAGGCTTCAGGAAAAGTCTAGGCACTTCATGAAGTTTAGGTAGATAGTAGGCTGAACTACAAAAGACGTATACCTCAGTACATTTACTTACGTAAAGCAAACGCGCCTTTTAATTTAACAGGCGTGCACAAATTAACTTTAAGTCGTATGAGGGGAACTTTCGTTAAGTTTAAAAGTCAAATTGCAGTCAGCAAAGGATGCGGTAAGAATCGCTTATTCTGTTAGAACGCGCTTAATAGAAAGTACAAATCTGAAAAAAAATCAACTTTCATTTGTTATTTTTTAACTTTTACCACTTTTTAAAATTGAAAACATTAAATATCAAGATAGTAACTCTTAGGGAATGTGATATATATTTATGCTAAAAGTATCAATTTTTCGTAAGTAAACCCCAGTCTCGTTCAATTTCGTGCAGTTTTTTACGTCTATTGTTGTTTAGCCTAGTGTCAGAGTTTGCGCTTGACGATTTTTTACACTATGTGGTTGAAATTTTTAGTCATTTCATGAAGTGAAGTACGCCGATACTGTAATATGAACCGATATAGCCGAATAGAGAGGGTGATGAACGGTGAAAGGAGAGGTCGCGCAACAGATCTCTGACACCCCCCCCCCCCCCCCCCAAACCACACGACCACGCGACTCGTGAGCACACACCAAGAAATACACGCGGCTACATCAAATGTCTACGACATATACATTATAACTTCAAAGATGTTAAATAAATTTAGAGTTCCGTTAAAACTCGGTGCTGCGGGTCAAACTAATTATTAGAGAATTAAAAAATCATTGGCTATCGGCTAGAAAAGCATTCATTCCAATACTTTGAAAACCTTGTAGAGAGGACTGCTTTTGAAACCATCAAATTAACAGAGAGCTATTCTGGCATAATTGAACATATTTTGCTAAACTAGCGTTATTAGACATGTTAATTTCTGCTATTTTCCGTATCTTGTGGAAAGTATGTTTTAAAAATTTTCTAATTTTTCCTGGTTTATTTGCTTGACAGTATGTTTTTACATTACAGGAACTCGGAAAATCCAGTTGTACGGTTTTTACGGTAAGGAAAAGCAGTAAGAAAAGATAAAGCTGTATAAAGTCGCACAAACCAAGTAACTTTTACCACCAACATTTTTTGTTATTTCCTTATTCAACCCTTTATAATAAAAGATAGGTTTAAGAACAATTAAGCAGTCTTAAAGCTTGTAAAAAGACAAGGTTTTAATTATCTGTGGATGCTAAAGGCTGAACATGTCTGCATAAAATGCTTATTAGTTTAATAAAATTACATTCTTGTAAAACATGTGATCACCAGCGGAATCTGATTTCAATGATTACATTCCTAACTATCGAAATATATATAGGCCGCTTTTGTATTGTCTGGTTATTAATAGCTACGTGTAATTGGTACTCACATTGATAAGTCAATATTATTTTAAAAGCAAGATGTTTACACGAAAATGACTACATTATGCTGCTAAATTTTAAAATAATTTGATTTAGTTGGGTATGATAATGTTACGCGCAACAAAGTGTCATAAGCGACATCTGTTGGAAATGGAATCAACTTTAGGTTACTGACATTTTAGTAAACTTTGGGTTCGGAGAATAGAACTTACGGGAAGGTTCTAGTAATATTTGTTGGGTATAAATATGGCACTTATCACCGCCAGAATGAAGTCTTACTTCAGACCGTGAACGATGCAAACTATTTGAATTGCGATATTTAGAAGTACAGTACTAGTGATAACTAATGAGTTGATTTTGATTGTTTGTCAATTTGTTAAAGTAAACAGTAAAGCTAAGTAAACAGAGTTGTGAATTATAATTGAAATATTGTGTTTGAATAACGAACAAAGGCCCGGCTCATAACAACTAGTGCCAGAAATGAAATAAAGTGGTGGCATTTGACTTTGAAATTCAAGGAGTGATTAATTTTGTGAGATCGTGTGAAACTTTACTCCTTTAAGTGTAAATTCCAAAAAATAATTTTATATTAAAATGTGAGTGAATTACTAAAGTAATGGGACGCAAACTACAGGAGCTTCGCATACAGAAATTGAAAGTGGAGTTGGGGAAGCGGTCATTGCAAACGACAGGTCTAAAGAATGTCGAGCGACTTAGACAAGCTTTGATAGAGGAAGAAAAGAATCCTGAGACATTTGTTTTCGCAGAAGAACCTGAATCTGAAGAAGAGTCTACGATAAACATAAATCACCTTTGGGCACTTTAATGACCAAAATGTACCTTTCAGCCCTACAGATGAGGAACAAAGGCAATCTTTCTTGGAGGAACAAAAGAATGGTACTGAGGCACAAAATAGTTCTCTAGAATCTCGTTTAGATGAGCAAAAGAAATCTCTGGAATCCCATTTAGATGAACAGAAGAAAGATAATGAGGAACAAAAGAATTCTCTGCAAGCATGTTTGGAAGAACAAAAGAAATCTCTGGAAACCAGTTTGGATGAACAAAAGAATTCTCCGGAATTCTCCGGTTTGGATGAATAGAAGAAATCTCTGGAAATTTGTTTGGACGAACAAAAGAATTATCTGGAGAATTGTCTAGAAACTCGTTTGGAGGAACAGAAGAATTTTTTGAAAAATTCGTTAAGTGAACAAAATTTGAAAAGGAGAAAGAAGAATTTTTAAGAACTTTTATTTTTAACGATTCTAAATCGAATTCATAAATACAACAACCGCCTCGTCTGGGGTTTGAAACCGGAACCCTCCGCTTGCCGGGCGACTGCTCTTACCACTGAGCTAACGAGACAGATGATTTCCCCTCTTGCATTTATCAATTTGTAACTAGCCTACTAAGCCACGTTTGCTTACAGCTGGCATTAAACAGTAACGATGAAAGCGCACAAATAAATAGTAAATTCAATTTTTGTTTATTATTTTCCCGGACGGGAATCGACCCTACACTTGTTGGAATCATTCAATGATGAAAAAGAAGAATTTTTAAGAACTTTTGTTTTTAACGATTCTAAATCAAATTCATAAATACAAGAGGAAAAACAACCGCCTCGTCCGGGGTTTGACACCTGGGCCTTCTGCTTGCCGGGCGACTGCTATTACTGAGCTAGCGAGACAGATGATTTTCCCTCTAGCATTCATCAATTTGCCACGTTTGCTTTCTGCTGGCATCAACCAGTAACGATCAAAAAAGCTCACAAATAAAATTCAATTTTTATTTATTTTTTTTCACGGACGGGAATCGAACCTACGCTTGAGTGCTCAACATATCCGATAATGAGGTACAACTAAAAGAAGGTGCTAACTGTAACCGGAAATTGTGAACCCGTTTATTAGATTGTTAATTTGGATAATGGTAGTAATGCCAAAGAATTAAATCCTATACCCGCTACTACTCAACAGGTTGAGAAACTTCTTTCATCTAGTGACTTAAGTGAACAACAATACAACGATTCCAAGGAGGTGATCAATGAATTTTCGAAATTATTTGCAATGAATGATGATGATTGCGGTAAAACAAATCTTGTCCAGCATCAGATCGATACAGGAGATTCTAGGCCCATTCGGCAGACACTACGAAAACTGCCATTAGCCAAACACCCAGAAGTTCCAGATATGATAAACTCCATGAAGGAAGAAGGCATAATAGATGAATCTGACAGCCCTTGGACGTCGTCAGTTATTTTGGTCAGGGAAAACGATGGCAGCACCCGATACTGTGTAGACTACCGCTAACTAAATAACCTAACGAGAAAGGGTAGCTATCGGTTATCAAGGATTGATGACACTTTGGATACCCTTTCCGGAGCACAATGGTTTTCCACACTGGATTTGAAAAGTGGTTACTGGCAAGTAGAAATACATCCCGAGGACCGAGGGAAAACTGCTTTCTCAGTTGGAAGTTGCATATGGCAATTCAAAGTTATGTAATTTGATTTATGTAATGCCCTACACACATTCGAACGACTAATGGAATGTGTTTACGTGGATTAACTTGGAAAAGATGTCTTGTCTACTTATATAACATAATGGTAATCGAAAGGACATTCGAGGAACATAAAAACAACTTTCGGCACATACTTCAGTGACTGAAAGATGCGGAACAGAAGCTCAGTACCAATAAATGTACTCTATTTAAAAAATAATTTAAATACTTGGGGCCCATATTTTTATCACAAGGAGTAAGTACTGATCTAGAGAAGGTAACTGCTGTCAAAAATATTGGCCAGTTCCAAAAGACAAACATCAATTAAGGCGTTTTCTTGGTCTAGGTACCTACTGCACGCGATTCGTAAAAGATTTTGTAGATACAGCTAGGAGCCTACATCAACTTAAAGAAAAAGGAAAGCCATTCGTATGTTCGGATAAATGTAAGAAGAGTTTCGCAAATTTGAAGGAACAGCTCTGTGAATCTAAAGTGCTTCACTATACAAAGCTTGGAAAAAGTTTTATATTGGACACGGATGCCAGCAATGTAGGTATTGGTGCAGTGCTTTCACAGGAGGAGGATGGTCAAGAAATACCAGTAGCTTGTTATAGCAAAGCAATTTCAAAATCAGAGAGAAATTAATGTGCTACAAGGAAAGAGCTGCTTGCCATTGTAAACAAAACCAAGCATTTCCATAAATATCTCTACGGGCAAAAATTTATCCACTGACCATGCAGCGCTTAAATGACTTTTGCAGTTTAAAAACCCTGAGGGGTAAGTGGCGAGATGGATAGAACAATTCCAAGCTTATGACTTTGAAATCCAACACCGAAGAGGTCGTATCTATGGAAATGCAGACGTTCTTTCACGACGTCATGCAAACTTAAATACAAACATTGCATCCGGGTAGGAAAAAAAGATACAACGCCAAGCATACAATTTATAACGGTGGAATCATCGAAAGATTGGGACAACGGGAGCTAGCGAACAGCACATCGAGGCAATGCACCCATTATTGTTTGGAAAGAAGACATGGAAAGATCACAACGGAAGGATATTTCGGAGAGGAGCGAGAAGCTGAAGAGCTACTGGGCTCATTCGGAATTATCAACGCGTTGAATGCGGTAACGCAAGTGGGAGGCAACTAACGACAAGTCATTCCGAATGCAGATAGTCGTCCCAGCATCAAAGGTCAACGATGTTCTAGCAGAAATGCACAGTGGATCAGCTGGGGGACATTTGGGGTGAATAAAACAATTTCCAAAATACGAGAAAGATTTTATTGGTTACATATGTGATAGGTTGTGGAGGAGTCGTGCGGCAGATATACACTTATATATACGTCTTGCAAAGGAACCGCTACAGAAGCAGAGGAGAAATGCAGACGTATAATGTAGGGACCCCATTTGAGAGGATAGCCGTAGACATCGTTGGACCATTTCCAGAAACAGATAACGGTAACCGTTTCATATTAGTTGCTATTGACTGTTTCAGTAAATGTCCTGAAGCTTATGCAATCCCTAATCAAGGGGCAACCACAGTGGCGGCACAAATAATAATGAATTGGGTTAGTAGATTTGGTGTGCCTCATGAACTTCATTCGGACCAAGGACGGAATTTCTAGGAGATGCCTGAAATGCTGGGAATAAGAAAAACCAGAACAACTCTTCTGCATCCACAATCTGATGGCATGGTAGAACGCTTCAACCGAACATTGGTCGAGCATCTAAAAAAAGTAGTCGACTATCATCAACGCGATTGGGCTCGGCATATTCCTGTGTTCCTAATGGCTTATCGGTCAGCTGTTCACAACACGACAACAGAAACTCCAGCTAAAGCCTTAGTCGGAAGGGAGATGCGTTTATCTAGCGTCCTCAAGTTTGGTTAACTCAGACACGGAGTCTCAATATAAATAATAATACCAAAGGGCTGATGAACTTCTCTTTAGAGCACTCCCAGTCCTTGTTGTGAGAAAGACTTTTATTAAGAACCCCGTTCACAACAACCCAGAGGTGAACAAAAGTTACCAGACGACTATGTATCGGAACTTAGACAACGATTAGCTCATGTGCACCAGGTCACGAGAGCAAAATTAGCAGTAAATACCGATAGGATGAGGATTCGCTATAGCTACGTGCTAATTGAGCCGGATTTAATGAAGGTAAGCTTGTTTAGCTATATAACCTGAAACGACGTAAGGAAAAATTACAACAACTAGAACTAGAATTAATGACGTAGTATTCAGGATTCAGCGTGGTACAAGAGGCAAACGGAAAATCGTTCACCTGGATCGTTTGTGTCAATACTGCTAGTATCAAGATCGTGAACTACCTGTTGTTCGGGGCGAACAATTTTAAGAAAGGGGCAGTGTTACACGCATCGAAGTATCACAAGCATCATGTATTGGAAATGGAAACCACTTTAGGTTAGTGACATCTTAGTAAACTTTGGGTTTGGAGAATAGAACTTTAGGTAAGGTTCTAAGATAATTTGATAATTTGAGTATAAATACGGCACTTATCACCGCCAGGAGGGATAAGAGTAAAAGAAGTAATCTATCTGAATTTAGATAACTAGAAGTACAGTACTATCTATAACTAAAGAGTTGATTTGATTGTTTGTGAATTTGTGAAAGTAAACAGTAAAGTTAAATAAACATACTTGTGCATTATAATTGAAATATTGTGTTTGAATAACGAACAAAGGCCGTAATAAAATGTTTTCACTATAGTATGGATAATAACGACCTTGAAACTCGATTTTAATTTATTTAATTTCAAGAAATTTGTATACATACAATGCTCAAGGCTGTAAAACATTTTTTTTAAATATAATTTCAGCATTAATTGATACTCACAGGCTTTATCTCTCAAACCTAATCTTTGTTTCACATACAATATTTGAGCCGTTTAAGAAATAGCATATGCTTAAGTATTGGGCACATCCTTTATTGAAAGTAAAGTGCTTTAACAGTTTATAATTTTCGATGATGCAAAAACGGCAAATAGTTTTATTTGTAATTTACAATTTTTGGGATTATTTTTATTTTTTAGATATAAAGAGTTTTAGGCTGTTCATCGGTTGAATAATATCCAAATTAAAAGGGATATTTTTGTCACAGCCTATTATGTCTTTATATCGTTGATGAAATCTCATAGGGTATTCTAAGTATACTAAGTTTTCCAAATCGGTTGTAACTCATAGAAATAGTGCTGATAGAGCAAAATAGATTGGACACCCACATATAATATTAAAATTTATTTTTATTTTTTGAATGTCTGTGTGTCTGTTCGTCTGCCCTCATGACAACGCGTTTACTTAGAGATCTGGGAACTTGCACACGGTCTTTATGAAATTATGCATCATAAAAACGAGAATATCTAAAAAACGGTAACATTTAGGTAGGTACATGCATATAGTATAATTAAAGGTCACATTCCAGGGTCTCGAAATATTGTAAATAAACTGTATAGTTATCATGCATTTTGGCGGGAAAATCGTTGAAATTTGAAAAAATTAGGATGTTTTTTTTCCACTTTTCGGACTTTGACGTCCTACGACAGGAATACTGGTTGTACATTCGTTGCAAATCTTAGACGGTTTGCTATCATTTGAGATGAATCTATCCTTGATAGGGTGTATATCAAGAAATTTACGGGGTGTAAAGTGGAAACAGTACTAAAAATCGTAAAACCCCCCTATCGCCCACACCGTGCATTTTTCGGCTCTCCTTCCATACAATTTATTTCTCGAAATTGAGTGAGGAATCCGGGGTATAAAGGAAATGCTGTAAATATGGGACACCCTGTATATGTAGGAGAGCCCTAGAAATCTTATAAATGTGTGCAACAGTGTTCAATGTATGTATCGAATTCCATCACGAGGTCAGTTGGAAAAGAGCCCTCGTGCAGTCAAGTAAAAAAACAACAACGTGAGAAGATCGTAAAGTAGAGCTCAGGTGCCAAGATTATGGCTTGTTAGTTCTTTTGTTATAATTTCTAAATTATATTTAAGTATATCTCGTAAAATTTTGTGAATTTTTGAAGTGAACTTCGAAGTGAAATAATATCGTTTTAACAAATAACATATCTCGCGTTTTTAATTAAGAGATCATCTCGCATCCCTTGAAGCCCATATATATGTACATATACATATATACATATTATATTATATTTTTAGTTTTCTGGCGAATACCGCACATGGGTAAATTGGACAGTATTGATGCCGATGTTTTTATTATGAAAATTCCGATTGTAATTTTCTATATGAACTAAATAATATTAAGAAGGTTAGAGTAATTAAGTTACCAAAAAGTAACATCTGAGCAACTCCTATATTATATTTTGCCCACCCTACTAAAATCGCAGTTCCTTTTCAACGCAAAAAGTTTAAACTTATAAGTATTTATTCTAACATTGAAGTTTTAATGGAGCTTACACAATTATATAAACACGAGTCAATTTAAATTAAAGGCAAAGTTACGAACACATATAAATTCAATCATTTGATTAAATACATGCAGAAAAACTGAATCTAATTAAAAACTTTATAATGATGAATTTTGAATTCCATAAATGTACATACAACTTATGTATATTTAATAATTATGTATATGTAATAAATATGTATAAGAAAATAATAAATAATCCCGAATAAAAAATTTGGATAAGTTTAAAAGAAAAATGGAAAAGTAATTTTTAAGCAATTAACAATTCTCCAAAGTAATTTCCAGCAACCAGCAAACAACAAGGTTTTTAATATCTTTCAAACATCTTTTAATTTTCCCTGTAAAATTTATTTTCGTCAATTTTTGAAGCCTGTAACTATACATACAGTCATTAACCATTAGTCCTAAAACTATCTGAAGTAAGCCTAATCCCCTCTATATGAAAACTTAAAAAACATTGTAACAAAATGGCCTACTGCTTCGGTCTAAGTATTATAATGGGAACACTAGTACTATAAAAGTGGGCACAAAGACCATACTTGCCATGTACGTCCTCGTTACGGAGGATACTAGAGATGTGAGTTCGTTATCAGCAGCTCCCCGCACTTCAGGGATATAAAACGGCGGCTTTCTCGTGACTAAACCAAAATCCAACATGGACCCATGATGTCTGTTGTTATCTATGGGAGGTTTTGTTGGTCTCTGATAGACACTAGGAATATCCGAATCATCAAAATCCTCCGCCGACCCGTACAAGTCCTCGTCGTCGGGTTGATACGTCACCTTGATTTGTTTGTGCTTGAGTATGTCGTTTGTTTCCGTTCCGTATTTAGGTGATAGTACTTTTCTACTGGGTCCAGGTATTTCTGAAAATTCAAATTGGGATTCATTTCCTGTAACATTTATATAGCAAAAGTATCCTTACCATAGATTCGTATGCTACTATCGACTTCTCCTAGAGAATTTTTCGCTATGCATCGGTACGACCCCACATCCTCCTTTTGGAATTTCCTTACAGTCACCGTCATCTTTGTTTCATACATAGACTTTGATGCCTCCTGAACGTTATACTTGGCAGAGGAGACTATCATCTCACCTGTTGATTGAGTCAAGGAATATGTTATTTGTTACACTCCTGCGAGTATCACATCTTGCCGAAAATATCCATTTAACTTCACACAATCAGAAAACATACATCAGCGCCTCAGTGGTTATGTTTACAGGGTTCATCATGTGGGCAGCCAGAGCTTACAAGGACTTAGAATGGAGTTAGGGTGGATATCGAAAAGACTCAGATACTTATTTGTTTTGTACAATCTCTTCACTGATGGCCTAATGTGCATATATATATATACATATGTATGTATAGAATTGTTCATACATGACTACATATGTATGTACATACATATGCTTGGCTAGATATGAAGTTGTAGGGAGTTTTCTCTGTCGATTATTTTCTACCCTCAGTTTCCACAGTTTTCAGGGAAGTTTTTCAAAGCTGCTTTAAAAAAATGTGTGAAATAAAACAGTGCAGCAAAATGTGTGGGATATCTGATAATATTTTATCACCTGCTACTCTGCTTGTACAGGTAAATGTCAATTTACTTTTCTCTCCTCTACAGTGCTTGATAGATTTTGGCCTGCAAAGTTTGCATTGGATACATCTATTGATTCTTCTGCTTATTTACTTACATAGTGATGAAGAAGTGTGTTATTCGTCCCATATTTTTATAATGTAATATTTGCAATGTGATAAGGGGTGGAAAGTGAAATCATATTGACGTGAAGTTATTTAGAAAGTGATTGACAAAATATCATGAAAAAATAACATTCTGCTTGTGAAGCTAATAAATATAACGTTACCTATTAGCGTAAAATCTATGTAGGATTTTTAATAAATTAATCGGTTTTGAGGTACAGTTAATTTGATTTGCAGTTATTCCTTAAATTTTAATGTATCTATCATCATTATAGAATAAAAGCCAGTATTACGTACTATTTATATTCAGCAAATCATATATCATAGAAAATTAAAACATAACGTAATATAGAAGAACCAGAATGATATTGAGGTTAGTTTTTATTTATATAAATATTGTGTTCCGCTGATGTCGCAAAAATTATTTAATCTCAGCTTGAGAGCAAAATAAATCAATTAGAATGAGTTTATATTAGGTGACCGCCATGTAAGGTAAAGCGATCACCGAAAAAGTAAGCCTAAAAAAGAAGATTATCGATCATTACCGATCATCAAACTCTCAAATTTTTCATTTTAGGTTCGAGTTAATGAGAGTTTATTGAATCCTATCATTTTGCTTGGGCGTATTTCTTTCATCAGATTGGAATAAGAATTGTCGGCACTCTGTGACATTTCCGAAGGAATTAGTAGAATAAGTTTTAAAACGAAATACTGTGGAACGATTTTGTTGCATCAAACTCTTGAATATTACCGTCCACAAGGAAGTAAATCATTTCTTATATTTGGTATATCAGATGACAGACACTTCTAAGTTGGAAAGGCCATGAAGTTCTGCATATAATGAGTTCTTGACAGCGACCGTAATCCTGTACTTTTCATACAGGGTGTTTTGTGAAAAACCAGCATAATTTCTTAATCAATTTGTAACTCCGAAACTGGTATACTCTCTCTGTCATACAATTTTTTATTTGACTAGGTGAGTACTATCACTTCCTGACCACCTAGGTAGAAATACGCTGTATAGGCGCCATATTAAAATGGGGATAAGCTCGTGCGTAGATACATATTTTTTTTTATTTTAAAGGCAGGGGGACAGGAGACCCTAACCCAAGCACAGGGGCCATAGCGGCCCATAGCGCTGTCCTTCTAGAAGGCCATTCACCAAAACCTTCCTGTCGTCTTAATGAAGAGCATCAGGTCTTGGTGAGGGAGGTTCTTCAGCTCATCCACAGATAGAAGGCCGACCCTAGAGTATGCAGCCTACACTGGGCGAAAGCCGGGCTCGCACACAAAAAGTGTTCAGTTGTCTCGGGCTCTCCCTCCGGGCAGGACGGACACTCAGGGCTGCCAACAACTCTCATCCTTGTTAGATGAGCGTGAATTGAGCTGTGGCCAGTGTTGATGGCAAGATGGCAGATACATATTTAGTGAAGTACAGTAATTATTACAAATAATATTATTGCAGATGGATATTAAGCTGGCGGATCGCGTAATCCCCCCACCCCCACCCCCACACCCCAACTAAAAGGAGAGTTCAGCATCTTTTTCTAAATAATAAGGAAGGGGTCAAAATCAATAAAGAGGTAAGACATATGGACGACCATGGACGAAACACCCTGCACAATGGTACTATAAGTATAATTTTTTTTAGAAGAATGTTCACGTTTCCGCCGCTGTAATTCGTTACACATCAGACTTACAAAAAAAGTATTTATACAACAAATTTTGAGAATTTAGTCCTTTTCTAACTTCTATCAGCCTTTTTGTCGTAGGATCAATTGTTGATGAATTATTTTGAAAATAAGCAATTTTTTTGTATCTTTAATCCAAGATGGCGGACCGCGCAGACACCTCCAAGGGTGAACACTTGGATTTTTCATCGAGGGCCGGAGCATATATAACACACACACACACAAATATATATATATATTTAGATATATATGACATATCTAAAAGTCGCAGCTACCCGCCTTTTTTAGGGCAAAAAAACCTATTGACTGGACTTACTACATTTATTATTTCATGTAGTTTTCAAACTTATAACTCTTGCACTGGAGTTCGGACATATAATTTTAATGAGGGTTTTTTCTGCTCATACCTATCTTATATGCAAAAGTAATTAATATAAAACATAGCAGTTTCATAAGTTATATAATGTTTATAGTTTGTGTATTCACAAAATTCCCTGGGTTTCTGCTTTACTTATGTATTCTTTAGGTCAAATCGGTACGAGATTATTATTATTTCACTTGATATAGTATAGCGAAGTTCAATTTTGAGATACAATTCCAATTCGTATTATCCAGTTATCAACATTTGAATTCTTCGACAAATTAGCAGGGGAAGCATAACCAGACGGACGTGCCAAAATATTTTAAGTGTTTTCATAATTCTCACTCACACCAACACAAGCTTAATGGTAAGGCTAATATTTTGAATCTGGTGCAACAATAAATGACAATTTACTCACCCGTGTCCTTAATCCAGTAGTTAATTGATTTCGGTGAGGCTTCAACGTGACATTCGATCTGGACATCAGTGCCAAGCGGTGCTCCAACTAATTGATTCGGTACTTGGATGACAGGATGAACTGGAAACCATAAATCAAAAACTGTTTACTATGTTCACGTAGTATGGCTGCTTGCAGCATGAACGTTTTCTATGATTCTATTTATTTTATCTATGAGGATATCAAGGCGTCCAACGCTGGAGTGAATACCTCAATATCTAGATACTATCGTACATAGTTCTGCATTTTACGGACGCAAATTGTCCGCATTTTCGGAAGAGCATGAACATCTGTGTGCTCTGTATAGAATTAAATGAGTCCTTTCTGTTAAGGATTTTACGTACTCGACCACTTGATTCGGCTACAATGTGCATTTAATGAACGGAATTTCAATGGGTTAGTTGATGGCCATTGAAAATTGCAAACTATTTATCCTGAAAATCGAGAGGGAGGGCAAAGAGATAGTAAGACGAGTCCTGTAACGTTTTCTGGCTTTTGATATTTGATTACAAATGCATAGCAGGGCATACGTGTTATGGCGAACGTAGTGATTATAGAGACAGCGCCAAAAGTACAGTTGCCTTGTCTAGTTTCTGTCGGCTGCACGGAACAAACTGATTTCTTCTTTGGAGCTATTCACTACCCGACTTCAAATAGAACAGACTTAATTCGGTAGCAGCAACCTCCATTTTTCACCACAGTATGACGTGCTGAGGGCGAAGGGCTAATGCACTCTGTTTATCAACTTGAACAAAGTGAGAAGTGGCATTACATAGCAGGGAAGGCTCCAGTAGATTAAACGAAAGGACTTGTGTTTAGCCAGTGTCTATGGGAGTTCATTGAGGAAGACAATTGAATTGCTGTTAGCAGAAGCAATGCCTATATATTGAGTTTTTATGGAGTACACAAATGTTCAAACTCAAAATTCGAGAATAATGATGGTTTATTTATGACATATTTTTGGGTAAAGGTTTTCTGTCTGGATAACACTCAAATATCCTTTCATTCAAATTCTTTTCTTAATTTAAGTATAAGCATTTATACATACATATGTACATAGTCCTACTGAAATTTAAGGGGGGTGTTGAAGAATCGACATAAATAAAATAAAAACAAAACAAGTACTACTACCATACCAATCATTAATGTAACAACTCTCAAATTTTGCATTGTATAATCAGCTTGAAAGTATTGCATTTATTTATATGTACTCTAGTTTAAAAA